>CAKNYM010045323.1:10778-35173 GCA_932195095.1 Andricus curvator
AAATCCCCAGCAAATAATTTTCAAATGAAAAGCAGTCGAATTTATCTGAAAAAGACAAATTTGAATGAAAATAATTAAATCCTCAACAAAAACAAATTAATTTTCAACCAAATAGTGTAATTTACAACCAAAGAGACGCATTTTCCACGAAGAAGATAATTTTCTAAAAAAAGATGAATCCTCAGAATATAATTTTCACGTGAAAATCAGTCGAATTTATCTAAAAAAGACAAATTTGAAAGGAAATAATTAAACCCTCAACAAAAACAAATCAATTTTCAACCAAATAGTGTAATTTTCAACCAAAAAGACGCATTTTCAACCAAGAAGATAATTTTTTAAAAATAGATGAATTATCAGTAATTAATTTTCAAAATCACAGCAGTCAAATTTATCCAAAAAAGATAAATTTTGAACAAAATAGTTAAATCCTCAACCAAAACAAATTGATTTTTAACCAAATAGTGCAATTTTCAACCAAAAGGATGAATTTTCGATCAAGAATATTAATTTTTCACAAAAAATAACAAATCTTTAACCAAATTGTAGAATTTTCAACTAAAACATATTAATTAAACAGGTTAGCAATAAGAGATTAATTGCCAACCAAACAGTTGTATTTTTGACCCAAAAAAAGACTCAAAGAAAAGGTCTACCTAAAGAGATGAATTTCTAAACCAGAAAGACGAATTTTTAACACAGGAGTTTAATTTTCTACAAATAAAGATTTTTCATTTAATAAATAAATTCATTTCTCGAGAAATATTGAATCTTCATTCCAAGAAGATTAATTTTTCTAAAAAAAAAAAATTTTGAATTAAAAAATATGAATTTTCAACAAAAACGTTAATTTTTAACTAAACAGTTCTTTGTTTAAAATTAATTTTTTTGGTTGAAAATTTAACTAGTTGGTTAAGAATTCTTTTTATTGGTTAAAAGTTAATTTTATTGGTTAAAAAATCATATGGTTGATTTAAAATGTAACTTTTTTTTAAGTAAAATCGTTTTTTTCTGATCGAAAATTGACGCATTTTGTTGAAAAGTCCTTTTTCTTGTAGAAAATAATCTTCTTGTTAAAAAATTTCACAAATTTCTTAAAAATTTAATTAATTAGTTTAATATTTAATGTATATTTTGAAAATTATTATTTTATTGTAGATAATAAATCTTCTTGGTTGAAAATTCAATCTGTTTGGTTAAAAATTGATATTTTTTAGTTGAAAATTTAACATTCGGTTTATATTACATGTATTTTGTTAAAATTCCTCTTTTTTCTATAAATCTAATCTTCTTTGATAGAAATGTACCTTTTGCTTGAAAATTCAAGATTTGGTTATAAATTCATTTTATTGGTTGAAGATTTATCTCTTTGGAGAAAAAGTGATTGTTATTAGTTAAATATTTACCTATTTCATTGCAAATTAATATATTTTAATAATGATTTGACTTTTTAGGTAAGAAATTATATTTTTTGATTGAAAATTCACCTACTTGGTTGAAAGTTAAACTACATTGTTGAAAAACCATTTTTGTTGATGAGGATTCATCATTTAAGTTGAAAGTTCATCTTTTAGGTTGAAAATTTAACTATTTTGTCAAAATTCATTTTTCTGCTGAAGATTTTTTTTTTAAGTGAAAATTTAACTACTCATTTTTTTGGTGAATTTTTTTTTTTAGTTGAAAATTCTACTATTTGTTTAAAAATTTAGTGGAAAAGTTGTTTTTTACGTAGAAAATTAATATTTCCTATTAAGTTCACATTTTTTTGGTCGAAGATTCGTCATATTAGTTCGAAATTATATTGTTTGTTTGAAAATTTAACTAATTTAATGAAAATTCCTGTACTTTTGGTTAAAAATTCATCTTTTTCATTTGGAAATCCAACCACATTGTTAAATATTAACTTTTTTGGTGAAATATTCATATGTTTGGTTGAAAATAAATTTTTTCAACAGAAAATTCAAATATCCGATTGTTTTTGTGTTAAGAGTCGGTCGTTTTCAGTTGAAAATTTTACTACTTTGGTAGAAAATTCAACTATTTGGTGGAAAATAAACTTACTTCTTGGAAATTCGTATTTTGGGATAAAAATTCATATTTTGAGTTGAAGATTCCTTTTTTTGGTTAAAAAATTAACGGTTTGGTTGAGAATTAAAGTGTTTTGTTGAAAATTCCTCTTTTTGGTAAACAATTAATCGTCTTGTTTGAAAATTAATTTTTTCTGGTAGAAAATTTATCTTCTAGTTGGAAATCCAACTATTTTGTTGAAAATTACCTTTTTTGGTTGAAAAATTCCATTATTTTCCTGAAAATTCATACTTTGGGACGAAAATTCATGTGTCTTGTAGAAAATTGTTTAGTTTCTTGTTGTAGAAAATTAATCTGCTTAACTGAAAATTTAATTATTTCATTTCTGGTTGAAAACTGATCTATTCTAGAAAATTACTCATTTCTTTAGTTAAAAAATTAACTATTTTGTTGAAAATTTACTTTTTTGGTGAACATTTTTTTTAGAGAAAATGTAATCATTCCGTTTCTGGTTGAAAATGGATCATTTTAGTTGAAAATTGGACTATTTGGTTGAAAATTCATGTATTCGGTTGAAAATTCGTCTTTTTAGTTGAAAATGGAACATTTTGATGAAATATTAGAAGAAATTTGTTGCAACTGTATTTTATTATATTATTATACATTTTATCGTTAGAATTTCACATAAATGTCGACCACGAAAAAGAAACATTTTGATAATAATTATTCTTTTTTGGTATAAAATTTATTTTTTCTAGTAGAAAATTTATTTTCTTAGTTAAAAATTGAACTATTGGTTTGAAAATTTAGTGGAAAAGTTGTTTTTTACGTAGAAAATTAATATTTCCTATTAAATTCATCTTTTTTTGGTCGAAGATTCATCACATTAGTTCAAAATTCTATTGTTTGTTTGAAAAGTTAACTAATTTAATGAAAATTCCTGTCTGTACTTTATTGTACTAAATATTTTCTTACTACTTAATTCCTCTACTAAATTGTTCAATATTAACTTTTTTGGTGAAATATTCATATGTTTCGTTGAAAATTCAATTATTTTTCAGAAAATTCGTTCTCTTTTTGATTAAAAATTAAATTTTTTCAACAGAAAATTCAACTATCCGATTTTTTCTCTTAAGAGTCGGTCGTTTTCAGTTGAAAATTTTACTACTTTGGTAGAAAATTCAACTATTTGGTTTGAAATGAACTTATTTCTTGGAAGTTCATATTTTGGCTTAAAGATTCATTTTTTTTGGTTAAAAATTCAACCGTTCGGTTGATAATTAAAGTATTTAGTTGAAAAATCTTCTTTTGGTGAACAATTAATCTTCTTGTTTGAAAATTAATTTTGTCTTGTAGAAAATTTATCTTTTTAGTTGAAAATCCATCTACCTTGTAAAAAATTACATTTTTTGGTTAAAGATTCCTATTTTTTATTGGAAAATTCTATTATTTTCTTGAAAATTCAAAATTTGGAATGAAAAAGCATGTGTTTAATTAATAAATAAATTAACTAATTTGTTGAAAATTCATTTTTTTGGCGAAAATTTTTCTTTTAGAGAAAATGTAACTATTCATTTTCTGGTTGAAAATTCATGTATTTGGTTGAAAATTTGTCTTTTTAGATGATAATAAAACATTTTTATGAAATATTAGAAGAATTTGGTATAAACTGCATTTTATTATATTATAATACATTTAATCGATGGAATTTCACATAAAGTTCGAACACGAAAAAAATTTATAATTTATAAAAAAGAGATATTTTGATAATAATTCTTTTTTTGGAGTTCAGCTGTAGCCTTCGTGTCGGTCGGACGTGTTTGGGGTCCGCTCCCTAAAGTTTGTTTGTTGCTTTTCATACTAAAGTGTGTATTTCGAATTTAAAGTGAAATTATGACGACCAACGAAGAGCTGAAAAATGTATTGTTATCTCTGCAAGAACATGTTAAAACAACAAATGTGAAAGTAAGCTTGGTGATCGAAAATACTAAAACCTTGAAAAAATCAGATGAAAAAATTTTGGAGGAGCTCCAGGTTTACAAAGAGAAATGTATTCTCCTAGAAGAGAAGAATCTTCTTTTGGAAAATAAAGTAAGCACCATGTAGACAAAAATTGGTTTTATAGAAGCTAGAGAAAGAGCCAGAAACATCGTACTCTATAACGCGAAGGATGATCTTACCAGCAATAACCGTCTCTCTGATACTAATAATACCATTTTCGTGAAGGCTAATATTGACATACCAAATGATTGTATCGAAAAGGTCATAAAAATTGGAAAATTCAAGGTTGGAGACCAGTTTTGGTTTCGTTTACTAATTCGAAATACAAAGAGAAGATTTTTCAAAATGCAAAAAATCTACGGTCTCTGAAGGTGACCTTCTCAATTGATTTCACTCATGAACAGAGAGAAACACGTAAGAAGCTGAGAGAATACCAACTTAAATTGGAACGATTTGGAAAGTCCTCTCTTATCAAGGAAAATCGCCTTCTTATGGACAACGACTACTCTGATTTATCATCGATAGAAAAGTTGCTTGCAGCAAATAATGGTGATGGATATCAATCTGATGGTGGTGACTCAATGACTTCGACAAGCTCTACAACAGGCAGGAAATGAGGTCGCCTCCCTAAAATCATGTCACCTAATATCGACAACAATAAAAAATCCAAACACATGCATAAGGACAAAACAATTGAGAATTTTTTAAAGGAGGTCCCGAAAGGAGGAGAGCCCAAGATGGTCCCGAAAGCATGAGGGATGCTATATCAAAATCATTGCCAAGAGTTCTTTTTTGGAATGCCAGACGATTTAAAAATTTGGATGACATTTATACGCATACTACCACTGAGGATATTATATGTGTTAGTGAGACGTGGCTTCTCCCCCCGAAATTATCTATCCTCATCGAAACTCCGACTGTCAAATGACGTACAGTATGGCAACGAAGGAATCAACAATGGGAAGAGCAAAGAGAGGTCTACTCATTATCACAAACACGGGTAATTACAAAACAGAAACTATATGTGCGGCTGATGACTATATCTTTGTCAAAATAAAAAATGATTCTTCTTTCAATATCATACTGGGATCAATATACTCTAATCCAGGCTCTAATATCGTAAAATTTTTAAATAATTTTAATTGTATTGTATTGTATTACTCTCCCTTTTACGGGTTTGAGGGCTCCGTTCCCTTTACATCTTTTACAATTTCACTTAACCACTATGCCTTATGCCTAACTTAACATAACTTAACCTTTAATCGCTTCGCTTTCTTATTATTCACTAGCTCTTACATATTATCTTACAATTGCGCGAGACCTTCCAGGGCTTCCATTTCCTCTTACCATTTCTCTTCAAGCTTTTGTAAGTTATGCAACACTAATATTCCTTACATATTTCTATGTATCAATTTTGGTCTCGATTTTGTGTTTTTCCACCCCCTTGCATTCTCTCTTCCCTATTCTCTTCTAGACTCTTCATCCACTTTTCCCCTTGTCCACAACCGCTCAGTATCCATCTAACTCTATCTACCACGCTCTTTCCCCCCTCCATTTCCCCTGTACATCTCTCCAACACGTGCTCCCATGATTCCCTTTCATAACCACATACTCTACACATTTTCATTTCTTCACTCATCCAATATTTACACTCATTCATTCCTTCTCCCATTCTCAAACGTACCAGCCTGGACCACCTGCACTCCTTTTTTAACTTTCCTGTATATTCTGGGACCCCTTCCATCTTAACCAATTTATACCATTTATTGTATTTTGACTCCATAATTTTTTCCCACCCATTCTCTTCCTGCTCCTTGATCATTTTTCCTTCTACTTTCTGCCACTCCCTCCCCTCGTCACACATTCTCCATTCCCTTCTAACTTGCCATCTCTCCTCCTCCCATCTTGCATGTCCCGTGTTTCCTCTCCTCTCTCTATTTAATATTTCCTGCAGGCTTACTTGAGAAACTTTGCTACCCTTACCACTTTTAAGTTTCTCTTCAAAATTCCAGACCCTTTTCCTCTGCCTCATCACTAATTTCTCTCTCTCTGTTTCTTCTCTCAACATATATCCTAGGCTGTTCCAGCTCACTCACATAACCCATCTCAGAAATCTCTCTTGCATGTTTTCTACTTTTTTGTACTCCTTCCACCCCCAAATCTCCACTCCATAACACATCACAGACCATACCAGTGAATCAAACAGCCATACTCTCATTTCCCAGTCCTCTTTGAATCTTCTTTTTCCAATCCCCCACACTTGACCCATCACCTTACTTGCACTTTCCATCCTTTTTTTCACTTGCAGATCATTTCCACCTCCCGCTTCGAACCAGAATCCTAAATACAGAAACTCCTCTACTATTTCCACCATTTCCCTATTTATCTTCCATCCATACTTTACTTCATTCTTTCTCTTCCTGAAACATACCATCTTTGTCTTCGTCAGATTAATTGTCCGGTCTTTCTCTCTCACATACCCTTCTAATCCTTTTGTTAGCAAGTATTTCCTACAACTATACCCCCTTTACCTTTCCTTTCCATTTTCTCTTCTAGTTCTGCTAAAAATATACTAAACAACAACGGACATAGCGGACACCCTTGCCTGAGACCCCTCCCTGTCCAGAATTCCTCTCCTTTCTGTTCCCCGATCTTCACCCTTGTCTTCGTCTCCGTAAAGACCTCTTTTATCCTCTCAATCAGCTCTTCGTCCACCTCCCTTTCTTTCATTGCCTTCCACAAAACTTTGCTATTCACCGAGTCAAAAGCTGCCTTAAAATTTAAATGAAGTTATTCATGATATTTCCTTGAAATATCCAAATTGGCCTATAATAATAGGAGAGAATTTTAATTGTAAAGTTGGAGATTTAAACCAATCAGAGGAAGAAATTGTATGTAATTATAGGAGCATATTTAACGTTAGGTCACGTCTGGACCCTGAACAAGATAAAAGAGGCACATTGATCGTTGAATGCTTTGAAAAAAATGTTTTTTTTTTGTTTTGAACGGAAGAACTGAGGGTGATTGTCCTGCTCAATATACCTTCTTTAGAGGGAAAAGTTGTTCGATTATTGATTTGACTTGGATTAATAACATTTTTAGTTGAAAATGGAACATTTTGATGAAATATTAGAAGAAATTAGAAGAAAAAAAAGAGATAACTTTCATAGCTGACTCGCCATATAATTGTGTTAACATAACAAGTGATCCTTATTTCAAATGGAAAAACTAAAAATATGAAAAATATGAAGAAAATATTCAGTACCCTTCGGATTCTAATTATGCGAATTTGTCGATAGACGATCTTGAAAAAAATTTATTCAAAACTATCACAGATACAGCAATTCAGTTGGGAATGATTGTAACACCAAGTAAAAAGCTCAGTTTTTCGAAGCTATTGTTTGATGTGGATTGTAAAAACAGCAAAAGAGAATGAAAGCAAATGTTGAAAAAATGTGAACAGGAAAATTTTAAACCAGATTCTTTGTTAATTTATGCGGACTATAAAAACGAATATACGAAGTTACTGTTATTCAAAAAAGAGGCGTATAAAAAATCTCTGTTAGACTGTCTTGCGGTGGCTAAGGATTCTAAGCAATTTTGGAAGGTAGTTAATAATTTCGAACCCAAATTATCAAATAGGTATTGCATGGATCTAGACACGTGGGAAATATACTTCCGATCTATATATCCTGCCCGGGATCCTGATACCTACGTATTATCGATTAACGATTCGCGAAATCCTTATCTTGACTCGCATATTACTTTAGAGGAGACTATTTCAAGTTTAAAAAATTGTAAGTATGATAAAGCTCCAGGGCCGGACGGAATTAGTTATGAATTTTATAAAAATTTACCTGGCCAAACCATGCTGAAAAAACTAGTGAACGTTAGATCACTGATGTTAAGCAGCGTTGGGCGCGGTTAGTACTTGGATGGGTGACCATTCGAGAATCCTGCGTCCTGTTGGCACATCGTGGGTGTGGTGAGCCCAGCTTGTAGTTATTTACTACAAGAAACTATCCACCTAGAAACACTACCCAAATTGGGTAGTGTCACGCCTACCCTTGAAGGGAAATGGCTTAATGGTATACTATATTACTACTGCCTGGCAATCTGATACTGTATCTAAATTCTTTATTTAACAAAGTAATAGATGAAGAGAAAGTTCCAAAATCGTGGTCGAAAACTTATGTTAAAATGTTGTATAAGAAAGGGGAAATTACTGATCCTTCCAACTACCGTCCCATTGCTCTAGTTAATTGTATCACAAAAATCTTCACACAAATTCTTTTGAAGAGACTAATAGATTGGGTCGAAGAGATAGATCTTTTACCTGAGTGGCAAGCGGGTTTCAGAAGGAGTCGGGGTGTATTGACCACGTCTTTACTCTTAACTCATTAATTCAAAATCGCCTGAGATTAAATAGGGGAAAAGTTTATGTACTGTTTGTTGATTTTAAAGGAGCTTTTCCTTCTTTGAATCATGAAATCTTATGGAATACAATTCTGTCAAAAGGATGTCGATCGGAATTTGCCAGAATAATAATGGATTTTTGCTCCAAGGCTAATGTAGCAGTTAAAGGTAGTAAGGGTGTATCCCGAGCGGTAGACATTACGAAGGGAGTTATGCAGGGAGATGTCCTAAGTTCAACGATGCTTACTTTGCTAATTGCTGATTTAGAGGAATTTTTACTGGATAAAGGTACCAGAGGTGTATCGTTAGATCACTTCTTTGAAATTTTGCTTCTTGCTTACGCGGACGACTTGGTCCTCCTTGCCGACTCCCTTGTGGGAATGAGAAAAATTCTTGAAGGATTATATGAATATTGTAAGATAAATGATTTGGAGGTCAATATAAACAAAATAAAAATTGTAATCTTCAGGAAGGGATGCCATGGACATAATAAAAAACATTCACCTTTTATGTACGGTGACTGCGAAGTGGAAATTGTTGAGAGTTATATTTATCTAGGCACTCACAGAAAAAACTGGGGATTCACTAATGTTGCGGCTCAAATAAAAGTTGGTATCCTTTCGAACTTGAGCTCCAATAGATACCTGCAGAGACCCAAAAGGGTTCGTTTAGAGCGCACTTGAAAAGAACAAAATAAAGGCGCATTCACAAACCAACCGCTTGCAAAGTCGGGTTGGTAATTTCGTGATTTACAGAATATGTCGGTAAAGCAAACACAAACGATATTATTATTTATTATGCGTACAATTTTTGGAAAAAGCAAACTGTTTACCCTTCTAGAAATAATTAGTTGAAACAATTCAGAATGATATAAAGAAATTTGAATTGTTTCTAATCGTGTTTCTTAATCGTGTGTGGACGATTGGGAAAGATTTAGTCAAAGATATTATAAGCTTATAATATCTTTCATTTAGTGTTGCAAAGTTTCAATCGTTCCCAATAGGACCAATCGGTATTAGGATTTTGAGGTTGTGAAGTGGCAATTTGATGGCAGCACTTTCGTCTCGCGGGAATTATTCGAAAACGTTTATTTACTTTTTTTTCGAGGCAACACATTTTAAGCAATATGTTCATGAAAAAAAATTAAATAAATGTTTTGTAACAATTTCCGCAAACTGAGAGAGCTGTCATCAACAAATTCGCCAATGAAGTGAAGTTTTTTCATCCAATTATTCATTTCATTGTCTTTAATTTTGTATAGAAAAATGTAATTTATTAAATAAATTACTTAAAATATTTTAGGTAATTATTTTTTTTTAATGAAAATGTAGCTATTATTCCAGTTGAATATTCCATCATTTTAGTTGAAAATTCATCTCCTTTTTTAAACTTTCTTTTTTTTGCCTATGAATTTATTTATTCAATTTTTGGTAGAAAAATTATCTTTTTTAGTTGGAAATTCGTCTTTTGGTAGAAATTCATCTTCTTGGTCCAAAATTCAATTATTATAGTTGAAGATTCATCATTGCAGTAAAAAAATTCATCTGTCTGGTTTAAAATTCAACTATTTCAGTTAAATATTTAGAATTTTATTTGAAAAATCATCACTTCGTTTGTTTGGTTAAACATTAATTTCTTTAACTTGAAATATAATTATTTAAGTTTTGGTTGAAAAATCTATCTCTTTTAGTAAAAATTAATTTTTTTGTCTGTAAATTCAACTATTTCAGTTGAATATTCATTGTTTTAATTGAAAACTCTTATGTTTGGTTTAAAATTAATTTTTTTTTCACTAAAAACGTTACTATTCCATTTTTGGTTGAAAAAAATTATTTTCATTT
Source organism: Andricus curvator (assembly GCA_932195095.1). Lineage (NCBI taxonomy): Eukaryota > Metazoa > Arthropoda > Insecta > Hymenoptera > Cynipidae > Andricus > Andricus curvator. The sequence goes on from CAKNYM010045323.1 coordinate 21,065, forward strand.
GAAAATTAATCTTCTGGTTTAAAAATTCATCTTTTTGGTCGAAAATTCAAGTGTTCCAGTTAAATATTCATAATTTTAGCTGAGAATTCATTCTTTATTTTTTTTACAATTTAACTATTCCGTTGAAGATTCATAATTTTATTTGAAAGTTCATCACTTTGGTTGAAAAGTTTAACTATTTCATTTTTTTGTTGTTGAAAAATTGATATTTTTAGTGGAAAATTAAAGTATTTTTTGAAAAACATTTATTTTGCAATGTTTTGTTCTGTTGTGTTAAAGGATGTTCAGAGTGAACGTCATGAATTAAAAAAAATGTTTGCGTTTTACGGCAAATATGAATATGTTACTTTTAGTTGACCGGGAAAATTGAAAAACTTGACCGGGAAAACCCGGGAAATAACCGGGAATTTGAAATTGTCCGCCGAATCGCCACCCTGAAAATGTATGTGCTTGGGGAAGGAAAACCAGTTGTTGTGATGATTCCTGCATGTATTTAATACAATTTTGAACTATTGCACCTGTAATTATCACAATTTTTAATGTTTAAATTTAAAAATAGTTCAATCTGTAACAGTTTTTAAATAGTTCAATCTACAAGTCCATTTCTGTCAATTATCGTGTTTTTCGCTGTATATGTTTTTTTTTGTTGAAATTATCGAATGTGTAAATTAATTTTTTATGATAAATCATCAGTTTAGAATCAAAGAAATTAATTTTCAGATCACAAAATAGACTTTTAGAGTAAAAGGTAAATTAATTCTTTGAATTTACTCTTTACAAATGAATTATTGACTTTAAATTCAAAATAAGGAAGACTTTTCTTCACAAATGTCAATTCTGAATAATTCATAATATGTTTTGTACTTTAAAATTATTAAACAATAATTAAAATAATAATATTATAATAATTATGTTGTAAAAAATTGATTTGCATATTTTATCATTTCAAATAAGCGCGCGATCAACATGCAGTGAGGCTGCTGGTGCGACGCATGCGCATTAGGACTTTAAAAAAATTCGTTTCCAATTCGAAAAAAATTGGTTATCTATTTTTATATTTTATGTTAAAATTATAAAACAAAGGAAATTTTGTTTTTGCAACGACCCTACAGTACTTCTAATAATATATATTTGTACTTTTAAAAAGTGACATGTCGAAAAGTTTCTTGCATATGAATAAGCCTTTATGTTTACAAGCTTGTTACATAACCTGTATCAAGTCATTATATCTATTTTAATTACGGTAATATTTTGTACCTTCATTGTCTTTATGAAGTTATGTCGATCAGAGTTTGATTACATGTGTGCTTTCAGGTAAAAATTTTATAATTAATTAAACAAAATGTCGAAGTGGGCAAAGCGAAAAATAGGTTCTTTAGAAATAGGCTCATTTACAATTGGGATCCTTTAGAACCCCAACTGAGGTATCATTTAGAGCTCATTTATCGTTTTAGGTTCCTTTTCAGCAAGTGGGGTTCATTTTTGTTGCAGCTCCTTTGGAACCAAAAATGGGTTCTATTGGAAACCCCAGTTTTTTCTGTGCTCCTTTCAGTCAATCTGCGATTTTTGTCAATGCAAATGAACACAGCTGTGAGTAAATCTAATATAGCTTTGAACTCTACAATAATTTCTCTGATTCATAGATTGAAACTTGACTCCTGAAATCCTATTGCTAGACTTTTCCAAAGCCTTGTAAATATTATTTTAATGTACGGTGCGCACATATAGAGTCTGCGATATTTCGAGACAATTGAAAAAATTCAGACAACATTTTTTAAGAGAATCCTTCATGCACCAAAAAGTACTGGAGGATATGCAATTAGAATAGAGGTTGGTGCTTCTCAGCTGGCGGTTCGAGTTTTCAGTTTAATTCCTAATTGGATCGAAAAAATCTTGAAAATGCCTGATGATCGATACCCGAGAAAATGTTATTTAAGGTTAAGGGAACTAGAACAATTGAAAACAACCAAGATTAATGAACAAAAATATGATTGGGCCCACCAGGTTAAGAATATTTTTGTGGAAATAGGGGCGGGGGACGAATGGGACTCTTTCTGTCTCCTCCTTACAAGACCATAAAATGACTTGGATAAGAAAGTATGATGAAAAGCTTCATCAGATAGATCTTCAGAGAGCCCAGTCGTCCTCGGCTCTTATACTCGTGCTTTACCAACACCAAACTTTGCAGGATGGGTCCCAAAAGTATTTGACCATAAGAATTCCGCCTAAATTTATCAGAGTAATTTCCCAGTTGCGTCTATTTAACAGATTCCAGTCTAGAATTATGATAAAAAATAACGCCCACAGGACAGATTTCAAGGATTTTTGTCATTACTGCTATCAGAATATTTGTAACTCCGAATACGTATATATGGTATACAATTTTTGATAATCCGGAAGCTACCGATATTAGAAAGGCAAATATATTTATAATTACAATCTTTGAATGTGTGTAAATAACAACAGTTGAAATTTATGTAATGATAATTATAATTATTATAAGTTGTAACTTCTTTGTATGAATCAGTGATTCTTATACAAAATAAAGATAGATTGAATAATAATTCTTTTTTTGGTATAAAATCAATTTTTTTTATTTAAAATTCAAAATTTGTTTATAAATTCTTTTCGTTGGTTGAAGAATTACCCCCCTGGATAAAAAGTAATTTTTATTCGTTAAATATTCAACTATTCATTTCCGTTGTTGAGGATTCATCATTTGAGTTGAAAGTTCATCCTTCAGGTTGAAAATTTAACGATTTTGATCAAAATTAGATTTTTCGATACAAAAATTATTTTTTGAACTGAAAATGGATCTAGTAAGTAGTAGCCGTATTTCTTCTATAAATGTGACATTGTGTGTACCACTGGGCATTTCAATGAATTGAAGCAAGTACAATTGCGATTGAAATCTTTTTCTATCTTTTTATCTGGCAACCAACTAGGGAGTTCGATACGAGTCTCTTATCAGGCAGCACGGTGATCCGTGACGTAACAGCGTAATCGCATTTCGCAATCTTTTCATAGGTCAGACCGATAACAGCTTTCCTGTCGAAGATTGGTTCACGCGAAAATAGTGATAAGAAACTTTCTTCTCTCCTTTTCTCATTTTTGTTGGGAAAGGTCTCTGGAATTGATGGAAGCACAATTAACTTAATTAATAATTAATCAAGTCGATTTATCGATTCTAAAGTCGATAACAACTGTTGATTTAATTATAGATTACATATTAATTTTTGATTAATTTTTTTTCTGAAAAAAAGATCTTCTTTCGCTCCAATGGGGAACGAACCTCAGAACTTCCGATTGCCAGTCGGGTGCTTTCCCATGAAGCAACTAGAGCGATCGAGAGAAGAAACTTTTTTCAGAAAATACAAGCATCATTTTGCAAGGTGGTAAATATCAAATTTTTCAAGGAACCTGTATTATCTGTATTATTTTCAATTTATATTTCCATCTAGTCTGAAAAGACGTTGAAAATTTCTATTATTCTCTGATGATAATACAGATTCCTTGCAAAATTTGATATTTACCACCTTGCAAAATAATGGCTGTATTTTCTGAAAAAAGTTTCTTCTCTCGATCTCTCTAGTAGCATACTGGGAAAGCACCCGACCGGCAATCGGAAGTTCTGAGGTTCGATTCCCAGCGGAGTGAAAGTAGACGATCTTTTTTCAGAAAAAAATTAATTAAAAATAATTTTTAATTCATATTTCCATCTAGTCTGAATAGACGATAAACATTCCTGTTATTCTCTGATGATAATACAGATTCCTTAAAAAAGATTACATAATATTGAAAAATGGTTTCTTATTATTAAATATGAGTGTTTAAAAAATATGAAAAGGCTTAGTTTCTTATAGAGTACTGAACAAACTTCTGGACCGAAAATCGCGATTAGAACCGTGATGATATTTTTATTTTTTATATCCTCAATATTTTCAACTAAAATATTTCCGTTTGAAATCAGGAATCTTCAAATAAATACAATAAATTACAACTAAAATTGCGGGAAAGTACAACTTTTGTCTATTATTGAGACGAATTTTGTACTTAGATAATTTTCAATTAAGATTTAGGAATTTAATTTATTTTTTTTTTATTTAATTTTTCAATTTAATTTAGGATTAGGAATTAGGGTCGCTATTATGAAAAAGCTTCTATTTGTTTAAATTTTAAAGGAATAATAGAATATTCAAAAACAAGAATGAATAATCGTTATTAAAAAAAAAAACCTTACTTTTGAAGTTTTTTTAAAAATATATAGCAATCAATTGGACACCATATATGTCATTTAAAATTATGCAATTGCAATATTGTCAATGTTTCTTATCCTAGGTCTTTTCAAATTAAAGCTTTAAAAAAATCTTAATTCAAACGCTCAGTAATTTTCGCGTATAAAATGAAAGCTTTAAAAACTTTTCAAAATTTCTTCTTTTTAAATTTTTTTTTGCAATATTTTTAAATATTTGCTTAAAAATTTGTTAACATTTTTTTTTAATTTTCCAGAAATCTAATAATAATTTTATTATCTTGGAACTCGAACTTTCCCAAAAAATTTTAAAAATCTTGGAAATGTAAAAAAATTACCTTAAAATCATCCAGACTCTTTTTTGAAAATTTTGGAAATCTTATTAAATATTCTTCTAAAATTAATTTTTCAAAAATATTATTGTTAGTTTTTCTAGATATTTTGATACAACCTTTTTATTTATGTAAGACCTTTTAGACTGCTTAAAAAGCTTATAAATTTTGTGTTCGACATCTTCAAAAATCTACATTGTGTTTTAAATGTTTTAAAATCTTTTCACGTTTCAAGTTATTTTGGAATCTTTTCAAAACTTCTAAATATATTTTAAACTCATTCGATTATTTTCCAAATCAATAATTGTTCAATTGTTATTTAGTATTTAAAAAAAATTTTAATCTTTTTAAATATTTTCTTAAAATTAATTTTTCAAAATAAAAAATCATTTAAAATTTTTCCAGCAAAGTTAAGAATTTTTTTTGTATTTTCTAAACACCTTTAAAAATCAATAAAAAGCTTCAAAATTTTACTTTGAAATCTTTAAAATCTAAATTTATTTTTTTTAGTTTTCGAAATCTTTTTCAGTTTTAAATTAAGTTTGGATCTTCTCAAAAGAAATAATTCTGTTCAGAAAGAAATAATTGTTGTTAAAAATAATTTTGCTGCCACACTATAATTTGTAAACTTCTTCACATTTTTAAAGAGATAAAAAAAATTAAATCATGCGCAAAAATTTATGTCGAAGAATTAAAAAAAAATTTAGAAGCTTTTTAATAATTTTGAAAGATTCGAGGCGATTAATTTTTTTTCAGATTTCTGGAAAAATTTTTAATGGTTTAGGTTTTATTTGAAGATTTCAAAATGTGTGAAAAAGGAATATTTTTTTTAATGAATTCTAAGAGAAAATTGAAAAATATTTTTAATTATTTCCTAAAATTTTTAAACGGAGTGTAAAAGATTTGTAAGCAAAATTTTGCAATCTTGCCATATTTTAAAAATTTTGTAAGGTTTGAAGAAAATGAAAAAAAATCATTAGGTTTCTAAGAAAAATTAAAATGATTTTTGGTTTTTAAAAATTAATTTAAAGAAAATATTAAAAAAGATTTCTAAAATTGTCAAAGAAAAATCTGAAAGATTTTAAGGCAATTTTTTCAATTTTGAAGAATTAAAAAAAAATTCAGATAAAATTTGAATAATTTTAAAAGATGAAAAGCTTGAAAAAAAAAGAATTTTCTTAAGATTCTTGGGGAAATTAAAAATTTTTTTTGTTAGAAAGTTAATTCTTTTTGGTTGAAAAGCCTATTATTATTATATTTTTGGTTGGAAATTTTATTATTTGGATGAAAATTAAATCATTTTCTTGAAAATTCAAGAACTTTATTCAAAAGTCATCCTTTGCGGTTGAGAATTCAACTATTTCGTTGAAAATCTATCCTTTTCGTTGAAAATTCAATATTTGGATGAAAGTTCATCTTATTGGTTTAAGATTCATCTTTTCGTTTGAAAATTGACCTATTTTTTTTGGAAAATTAGGTTTTTTTGGTTGCAAATTACTTTTTTAAATAAAAATTTAACTATTACATTTAGGGTTGAAAATCCTTATTTTCAATTTTTTAAAAAGTTTTTTATTTGAAAATTAAACTATTTGTTTGAAAATTCATGTATTTTGTTGATAGATCAGTCTGCTTCGTACAAAATATCTTTTTTTTATGTTTTTGGAAATTATTATTTATCACTGAAAATTTAACTGTTCTATTTATGGTTGAAAATTAATCTTTTTTTGGTAGAAAATTCAAATATTCAGTTGAAAATTAATGTATTTTGTTAAAAATTACTTTGTTTGGAGAAAATTAATGTATTTTGTTAAAAATTACTTTGTTTTGAGAAAATTGATCTTCTTGATTGAAAATTCATCTTTTCGGTTCAAAATTGAAAAATTTTGTTAAAAATTAATCTATTTTAATTGAAAATAAGTATTTTATTTTTGGTTTAAATCTGATTTATTTTAGTTAACAATTCAATTGAAAGTTCTTCTTTTTTGCAGAAAACAAATTTTTTTGTTTGAAAATTACTATCTTTGGTTAAACATTCCACTATTTGCTTGAAAATTTATTTTATTGGTTGCAAATTTAACTGTTTTGAAGAAATTCCTTCTTCCTGTAGAAAATAATCGTCTTCTTTAAAAATGTAACTATTTTGTTGAAACTCTCTTTCGTTGTTGAAAATAAATTTTTGTAACTGAAAATTTGACTGTTTCATTTCTGATTCAAAATTAAACTTTTTTAGTTGAAATTCATCTATTTTATTAAAAATTCGTTTTTTTCTGTACAACATTTTTTTTCCTCGTTGGAAATTAATATTTTACTAAAAATTTAACTTTTGTATTTCTGATTGAAAATTCTTGTTTTTACCTGAAAATATAACTATTAACTTTCAGATTAAAAATGGATTTTTTTTAGTTGAAAATTCCATTATTTGGATACAAATTCACGTGTTTTGTCAAAAATTCCTCCTTTTTGTAAAAATCTAATTTTCTTGGGTGAAAATGTATCTTTTTGATAAAAAATTCTATATTTGATCATTTTAGTGGTTGAAGATTAATTACGTTGGTAGAAAATTCATTGGTTTTAATTAAATATTAAACCACTCGTTTAAAATTCATGTATATATTTTAAATTCTACTCTTTTTTGTAGAACATAAATCTTGTTTCGTAGAAATGATCATACAGTCAACTGTTAGGTTGAGAATGAATTTTTATGCAGCAAAAAAATATTTTCGAATAAAAAATTTGACTGTTTTGTAGAAAATTCGTCTTTTTGGATAAATTAAACTGTTTATTGAAAAAAATTTTTTTTGTAAATGTAACTTTTTTTTTCAACATTTTGACTTGTGAATAATTTTATATACCGGATTTTTTAGCTCCTGAATATTTTCAACATGGATGGATTCCGAATGAATTTTTCTACCTACCGCGATACCTGATTTTAAGCCTTGAAAAAATAAATACTGATCGATATCTCTTAACCGATGAGCGCGACAGTTTATTTTCCATGGGGAAACGTGACAGTCTCTAGTTTTCCTAACAATTTATATTCCGCTGACACAGCGAATTTCTGAAGAGTACCGAGTTATTATATCAATTATGCAAATGGAAGATTTTGTGAAAAGGATCATGTCCGCGAAATTTATTTAAGGTGTAAAAATCGTCGCAAGTCTCTGCACGTCAGAGTATTTTTGCGGAGGTGCGGAAACGCGACAGCCTGTCACCGAGTGTAAAACACAAAGAGAGCAAGAGAGAGAGAGAGGAAGAGAGATAGAAAAGGGACAATAAAAATATGAAAAATAGAATTCAAAAGGAGAAAGAATGAGTTCGTGCCAGTTTAGGCAAATTTCCTGAAAGCACGGGTATAACTGGAAATTTAAAAGCTGTCTTTTATTGTTTCTGTCACTCACCCATAGAGGAATCGAATTGTAATTCAGAAGAAGAAGAACAACTACTATTGAAGCCGTGCCAAGAAATTTCGATTATTTTATTTTCACCACTACACTACCTCAACCAATAGATAGTAAATACCAATAGCAGAATTAATTTTCAATTAAAAAAAGGAATTTTCAACAAAATACACTCGAACCCCGATTTAAGTAACCCCGGATTATGTTTCGGAAGAGAGGAGCCTCGGGGCCGAAAGGGTCAGTCAAGCGTGAAAAAACAGGAGCGTAGCGATAAAGCGTTGTACGATAACGGGCTAAGTGGATCACTGCATCACGTTGCGTCAGTTCACTCTCAAGCGGGAAGCACACACGTTTGCGTGGCGAATATGTAAGATAGTGGGCTCGCAGCGACCAGCAGTCGGGCTCCGATGCTTGAAGCCGATCGGACCGATCGGATCTGATAATGCAATCGAGTTCGAAACGATGGCTTTGAAACCTCTTTTTCTATCGTATTGGGTAGGCGGAGAGAGTATGATCGTTTCGAAACGAAAAGTATGACTTATCACTGAAACAAAATCGGATCTTCTCTGTCTACCCCATACGATAGAAAGAGAGATCTCAAAACCATCGTTTCGAATTCGATCGCACCTCGCTGTCTATCTCGCATGGTAGAAAGAGAGGTCCGATCGACTTCAGGCATCGGAGTCCCACGCGTTTTGTAACCTTAAACTGTCAAGTGTTGACGTGAGAATGGTAAAAACTGTTTCTTTCGTAGACAGTTAATCTAATATTTATGGAAGGAAGTGATTTTATGTTAAGTTACTTCTTCGATGGTCTGGTTGTGAAACTGCGTTATGCATTAGGCGCGACGCAAAAGTGCGTGCTTCCGACTTCAAATGTTTTGCGAGGTGTTTTGTTGCAAAAAAGTTATGTGATTTTGGATGCTTCTGTCTTCGAATGGTTTAAGCAAGCGAGAGACAGATGTGATCCAGTATTCGGACCGATCGTCTCCGTATTAGAAAAAAAAACGAAAAAATTCGGAAATTTTTTTTTTTTACTACGCAGGACAATCCAACACGAATGGCTCTAACGGCCCTGGTATTTACGTTCAGAGAACCCCGCTATAAGTCGATGCTCACAACCAAAACAGTGCTTACCTCGGGTTTAGACTGCAGTTAAATTTTCGACTAAAAAGATTAATTTTCTACTAAAAAAGGATTCATTGAGTTTTCAGTTAAGCAAGCTATTTAACAAAACAAAAAATGAATTAAAAAAAAAAGTAGAATTTTTAACTAAAAAGATGAATTTTAAATAAAAAAGCTTAATTATTAATTAAGAAACAGATCAAATTTCAACCTAAATGTTGAAATCTCAACTAAAAAAGATAAATTTTCAACAAAAAATGGAACAGTGGAGAAGTTATCGTTTCTAGTAGAAAATTCAACTATTTGGTTAAAATTTCATATATTTTTTCGAAAAATCGTCTTTTTAACAGAAAATTCATAATTTTTATTGAAAAATTCAACTAATACATATTTCCTTGAAAATCATTTTTTTTTTAAATTGATTATTAAAAATTGATTATACTAAGTTATTAAAAATTCGATTTCCTGGTTGAGGAGTCATATCTTTGGTTAATTATTCAATTATTTTGTTGAAAATTCGTTTCTTGTTTGTTTAAAAATGAATTTTTAATAGAAAATTCACCTGTTCCATTTTTGTTGTTGAACATTTAGCTCTTCTATTTCCGATTGAAAATTGATCTTTTTTAGTTGAAAACCCAACTATTTGATTGAAAATTCTTGTATTTCATTGAAAATCCGTCTCTGGTGGAAAATTATTCTTCTTTGTTAAAAAATTATCTTTCTAGTTTTCTTGGCTCATAATTTGACTATTTAATTTCTGATTGGAAATTGATTTCCTTTATCTGAAAATTTATGTATTTTATTAAAAATTTGTCTTTGGTTGAAAATTCGACCATTTTTTTTTGTTAAGAATTAATTTTTTATTTTAAAATGTAACAATTCCATTTTTGGTTAAAAATGAATCTGTTTTTTCTTTCACAATCCAAATACATTGTTAAAAATTCTTTTTTTCTTGGCTTAAGATTCATATGCTTGGTGGGAAATTCAAATATTTGTTGAAAAGTCCTTTTTCTTGTTTGTTAGAAAATCAATTTTTGAAGAAAACATTCACTTATTTCATTTTTCGGTTGAGAATTGATCGTTTTCAGTTGAAAATTCAATTACTTCTTGGTAGAAAATTAAACTATTTTGTAGAAAATCAGTTTTTGTGGTATTGAAAATTAATTTTCTTGGCTTATAATTTAAATATGCCATATCTGATTAAAAATTGATCCCTTTTAGTTGAAAATTCATCTATTTGTTTGAAAATTCATGTATTTTATTAAAAATTTGTCTTTTTGGTGGAAAATTAATCTCGTCAGTTGTATATTATCCTTTTTGGTAGAAACTTCAACAATTTTGTGAAAAAAATGGATTGTTTTTGGTAACAAATTAATCTCATAGAAATAAAATTCATCTATTTGGTTGAAAATAAAACCATTGGATTGAAAAAGTAACTATTTTTAGAAAATTGACATATTTTGTTAAAAATTATTCTCTTTAGTAAGAAAACCAATACTTTTTGTTGAAAATTTGCTTGTTCGAAAAATTTATCTATTTCGTTAGAGATGCAGTACTTATACTTGCAATGTTAGGAATTTAATACAGTAGACTCATTAATTTCATTTCATTATTTTGATTATTGTATTTATTGTATTTTAACCCAAATATCGCTTCGGCTAATATGTTTCCTGTGAAATTTCCTGCAACGTTTCATTAATTTTTTTCTTATTTTCTTAGAATATATTTCCGAATCTTTAATTTCCGGGATGTCTTCCACACGACAGCAATAAGAAGCATGTCGAAAGTTCTATTAATGTTTATCCTCCACGAGTAAGATGAAGCCTTCCGCCTATTAAGAAGTCAATTTCCCAAACCGTCTTTCCAGGAATGAAATTTAATTTAAATTAATATAATTTACCAGTGAAAATATTTTCAAGAATTCATGATCTCGGGAATACTTGCAGGTGTTTTATTCTTCATAAAAAAAAAAAAAAAATTTTTTTTTAAATAATTAGGGGAGAGTGGTCCTAAGTCGGCACAGCAAGAGTTTTTGTCGAAAACCGGGAGTAATCAGGGTTTAATGGCACTTTAATGTTTTTGGTAAGTTACCACGATCCTTTATCTACAATTCTATGTCGTTCGGAGCAGTGTGGAGTAATTTTTGCGGTGGCAATGCAGCGGGAAGTGAAGAAGTCGATTTTTTCTATTTTCCAAAATGGTGGTCCTAAGCCGGCACCCCCTGGTCATGAGTCAGCATATAATTTTTTCTGCTCGAATGCAAGAAAAAGGGCAGGTTATGTAAGTTTTAGGCGGAAATGGACACATTTCAACCATTTCCAATAAAAAAACATGTAGAATATTACCAAAGTTTATTTATAGGATGGAAACCTACCGGAGACAAGCAACATGCAGTCAAAACATAACGAAACTAAAAATACCAACAATAGACGAGTAAAATGAAATTGAAACACAACAAAATAAAATAACATACAAATAACAAGAAAAGAAACAAAAAAGTGCCGACTCAGGACCACCTCTTTGGTGCAGACTCAGGATCACTACGAATTTTTTTACATTTCATGCTATTACACATCTGTAGTTGCTTCACAAGAATGAAAGGAAATGGAATTCCGTTTACACAAAAAATTTATACCCTGCTCACGCTGTTAAGCGAAAACTAAAGTGACAATTGTCAGCGTAAATTACGTCCATGTCTACCAACCTGTCATACGAAAAAATGGGTAAGCCGACACGAGCGCCATTTCTGAAACGCGAGGGTGTCAGATTAACCCACAGTGCCGACTCAGGACCACTCTCCCCTACATTGTTTATAATTTTTAGGAATTTATTTAACAATCATGCAAAAAGAATTTAAGTTACTTCCAATATTCTATATTTTTCATTATACTTTAGAGTACGTTGTATTTAAGTAATAACTAACTTTAAATTGTTTTTCATGATTGTCAAATACATTCCTAAAAACTATAAACAATGTAATTGTTTGAAAAAATAATTTTGTATAAAAAATGGAAAAAATAGCTGAAGTTATTCCCGAGATAAATCCAGGGATACCCTTACTTTTACGATAGTTTTATTTATTATTATTATTTATTATTATTTTTATTTATTTACTTATTAGGGTGGTTCAAACATTTTTGTTGTTGAATTTTTATGAATATCGCATGGAAATTTGTTCGAATCCACACAAAAATAATTTTATTTTTATTGTTAGAAAAAAATTATATTTAGAGTAAATTTTATTCAGAATCCTTAATATTAGCTGAATCGAATTGAAACTCCACATTTCTCTTCACAAATAACCATAGAATACGAATAAAAATATTACTTTTCAAATATCACCCCCATAAGTGTCTTATAGAGTCCCAAAAAAAACCCCTGAGTGAAAAAATGGGTTTTGCGAGTTTTTGGCGCTAATTATGATTTTTTGCGTTTTTTTTTAATGTAAATTGTTTCCAATACATAAAATGTTACTTTATGCTGATCACAAGATTTTTAAATAAAATGTTTAAACAATTGATTATTGCCCTTAGCAATTTTCTCTTAGAATGGAGATAGAACGTCGCAGTTTTCTAACAAATGTTCCACTTTTTGTCAAATTTTCAATTAAAGAAAGGTGAATAATTAATTAAAGTTCACAAAATTATATTTTTAAATAATTTATTATTATTATTAATAATATTCAATTTGAATAATACTAGAAACCTGCGTTTTTTTCTGAAATTTAAGACTATTTGTCTACTTTTCACATGGGGTGAGTTAATGATTGATTAAATTTTGCAAAAATAATTAGTTAAACAAATTATTATTGTTTGCAACTGTTCTCTTCTTTATTAATGCAATGTAGTTGCAATTTCTTCTGAAATGTTTAAGTTTTTACCCACTTTCTACTCAGTAGAGTAATATATAATACAAGTTAACAAACATAGTTGTTCAAACAATTTATAATTGTTTATAACTATCTTCTCTCAGATAAGAGCTAAAAAGTTGCGGTTTTTTTCTGAATTCTTAATCTTTTTGTGCACTCTTCACTTCGTGAAGTAATAATTAATGCAAGTTAAAAAAATGTTTACTTAAGCAATTGATTATTGTTTATAACTACATTCTCTTAGAGTAATGCTATGAAGTTGCTTTTTTCTGAAATCTTTAGTTTTGCTTTGATTTTTCAGTTAAGAACAAATTCTGCTCTCTCTCTAATTTAAAAAAAGATTAATTTAAACAAAAAAGCTATCTCTTGATAAAAAGTTGTCTTTGTTAACATTAGTTAATTAATTACCATCTCTCTAATTGAAAATTAGACACAAAGTGGAAAATTTTTGAAAAAACCGCGACTTTCTATCTCCATTCTAAGAGAAAATTGCTAAAAACAATAATAAATTGTTTAAACAATTGATATGAATAGTTAATTATCAGTACGAAGTAGTGTTTTATGTATCAGAAAGAATTTGCATTTAAAAAGCCGCAATAAAATCATAATTAGAGCCGAAAACTCGCAAAACCCATTTTTTCCCTTGTGGGGCTTTCTGTGGGACCCTATAAAACATGCTTATGTGGGTGATATTTAAAAAATAATATTTTATTCGTATTCTATGTCTGATTGTGCAAAAAATTGCTGAGTCTCAATTCGATTCAGCTAATATTGAGGATTCTGAATAAAATATACAAAAACGTCTTTTTTATAGAAAATACGTGTTAAACTTCATGAGGCTTACGTCACCTCTAAATATAATTTTTTCGAAAAAAAATGTATTTATTTTTGTGACGGTTCGAACAAATTTCCGGGCGTTATTCATACAAATTCAAAAAGAAAAAATTTTTTGACGATCGAGTTCTATCTACATGGTAGAAAGAGAGGTCCCATCGACTTCAGGCATCGGAGTCCCACTGCAGCGTTTTGTAACCTCAAACTGTCAAGTGTTGACGTGAGAATTGTGAAAACAGTGTTTTTTGTAGACCGTTAATCTAATATTTATGGAAGTAAGTGATTTTATGTTAAGTGACTT
>CAKNYM010045323.1:38925-49002 GCA_932195095.1 Andricus curvator
GGCAAATGTACTGATTGGACCATTTCAAATTAATGATTCAATTAATGAACGGAATTGATGTTTAGATCACATAAAATGATTGATTCAGTCAGTTGAACTTTCAGATTAGATAATTCAAAATTATTGATTTGATTAGTGAAAGTTACTGACTATACAATAAAAGTGATTTTGTCTGTGGAAATTACCGATTAGATCATGCAAATTGACTGATTTGATTGGTAATAGTTATTGACTAGAACATTAAAAATGGCTGATTTAATCAATGAAATTTACACTCTAGATAATTCCAAATTACTGATTTACTCAGTAGACACTACTGATTGGATCATTCAAATTGACTTATTTATCAGATGAAAATGACAGATTATATTATTCAAAATGATTGATTTAATTAGTAAAAGTTACTGATTAGATAATTAAAAATACCTGGTTTAGATAGAGAAAGCTACTGATCGAAGCTTTGAAAATGAATGATTGCTTAAGTGAATATTCTACTGTGGATGAGAAAAAATGAGAAATTTGGCCAGAAGAACTTACTGATTAGATCATTTAGAAGGACTGGCATGATTAGTTAAAGTTACTGATTAGACTATTCAAAATGACTAATTCAATCAGCGAAAATTACAGTTTTGATTCTTAAAAATGACTAATTTAAGTAGTCAAATGTACTGATTGGACCATTTCAAATTAATGATTCAATTAATGAATTCAATTGATGTTCAGATCACATAAAATGACTGATTCAGTCAGTTGAAATTACAGTTTTAATCCTTGAAATTACTAATTTAATTAGTCAAAGTTACTGATTGGACCATTCAATATGAATTATTTAATTAATGAAAGTTAGAGTTTAGATCACTCGAAATGACTGATGCGATTAGTTAAAGTAACAGATTAGATAATTCAAAATGATTGATTTGATTGGTGAAAGTTACTGATTAGACAATTAGACTGTTTCTGTCCGTGGGCATTACTGATAAGAACATTGAAATTGACTGACGAATCAGTGAAAGTTACAGATTGGATCATGAAAAAGCACTAATTTAATCAGTGAGTTAGATTAACTGATTTGTAAAGTCACATTTGACTGATTAGCCAGTAGTCGAATTTGACTGATTCACATATTGAGTGTCATATTTTTAAGAATTCTTTTTTTTTCCGTGTATGTAGATCAGGTATAGCAGCTATTATATTGCGAATTTCTGGATGATATGCAGGAGAAATCTACTTGAAAACTAAACCCTCTTGCCTCGTTTCTCGAGTTTTCCAGCTATGTATTTCTCTCTTCGAGTACCTCTCTCAGAATCGATGTAAGGCCATCAAGCTAGAGGGTCCCAATAAGAAAATCCAAACTTCAAAATGTACCTATTTTGTTATTTGTGATTTAAAATTAAAATCTTTTTTTTTATTCAATTCCAAATTCTATTTAAATATTTAAATATTCAAAAACTAAACAATTTTTAAACTGAACTGTTTAAAATAGAAAGCCTTGAATCGTTAATATTTCAGAGTGTTAAATTTAAACTTTAAAAGTTACAGTTTTAATTGTTCTATTCAAGAAATTTTCAATAAATGTAAGTGAAATTATTGAATTTTGATGCATAAATAACAATTGAACAGTTATATCAATTTGGAAAAAAATTGAGTTAGTTTAAGAGATATTTACAAGTTTTGAGAAAATCCGAACCTAATTTAAAACTGGAAAATATTTTTGAAAAATAAAAAAACTAAATTTAGATTTCTGAAGGTTCCAAAATAAAATTGTGAAGCTTTACAAGGATCTTTAAAGGTTTTGATAAAATAAAAATAAATTCTTAACTTTGCTGGGAAAATTGAAAATGATTTTTTAGTTCGAAAAATTAATTTTAAGATAGTATTTAAGAAGATTTAAAACAAATTTTTCAAATTAATAAATGAAAATTGAACAATTATCAATTTGGAAAAAATTGAGTTAATATAAGAGATATTTACAAGTTTTGAGAAAATCCGAACCTAATTTAAAACTGGAAAATATTTTGAAGAATAAAAAACTAAATTTAGATTCCTGAAGGTTTCGAAATAAAATTTTGAAGCTTTTCAAGGATCTTTAAAGGTTTTAAGAAAATAAAAATAAATTCTTAGCCTTGCTGGGAAAATTTGAAAAGATTTTTTATTTTGACAAATTAATAATTTTAAGATAATATTTTAAGAGATTTGAACCCAGTTTTTTAAATTATCAAATGACAATTGAACAATTATTAATTTGGAAAATAATCGAGCAAATTTAAAATATATTTAGAAGTTTTGAAAAGATTCAAAAATAATTTAAAACATGTAATGATTTCAAACCATTTAATACACAATGTAGATTTTTGAAGATTTTGAACAAAAAATTTATAAGCTTTTTAAATAATTTAAAAGGCTTTAAATGAATAAAAAATGTGTATCAAAATTCCTAGAAAAACTAACAATAATTTTGTCAAAAAAGAATCTGGCTGATTTCAGGGTAGTTCTAAGATAATAATATTATTATTAGATTCCGGGAGATTTTTAAATTATTTTTTTAAATCAAATTTATAGAGAATATGTAAAAAGACTTTAAAACAAATTTTGACGTATTAATTAATGTTTCCTCCAACAACTTTTTTGTTACAAAAAATGTAAATTCCTGTAGACTCTTGTAGTTCTAATTTTGTTCGTAAATTCTTGTAAAAAATTATAACTACAATAAAATACAACAATTTACATGAAAATATAAAAAAGTACAAAATTCGTCTCAATAATAGAAAAAAGTTGTACTTTTCTGTAATTTTGGTTGAAATTTATTGCATTTATTTATTTTTTATTTATTTATTAAAAATGCATTCGTTTTGGTTAAGGATTCAATTATTTTCTGGAAAATTTGTCTTTCTGGGTTGAATAAAACTTTTATCTAATGGAATTTATTTGAGAGTTGAACTATTTTGTTAAACATTCAATAATTCTGTTGGGAATTTGACTTTTTTTCTAAAAATTTGTTTCGTTTTCAGTTTAAAATAATTTTTTAAAACTAAAAATTCAACTATTTGGCTTAAAATTCAATTCTTTTTTTGGAAAATCGTATTTTTTGGTTGAATTCAACTGTTATTGATTCAAAGTTGAAGTATTCGTTGAAAATTCACTTTTTTTCTAAATCAATTATTGTTTTTGAAATTGTGTTTATTTCGTGTTTTTTTTGTTTCAAGATTCATCATTTTAGGATAAAAATTAAACTGTTTGTTTGAAAATTTATGTATTTTGTTAAAAATTTGTCTTATTTTGTAGAAAATTAATCTTCTTGGATGAAGATTCATCTTTTCGGTCTGTGTTTTGGTTGAAAATTTAATTATTTAATAGGAAGTTAAAAAAAATTGTTGAAAATTCATTCGTTTGGTTGAAGATTAATCATTTCAGGCTGGAAATTCCACTTTTTTGTTTGTTTGATAATTTATGTATTTTATTGATAAATCACCTTTTCGATTTTAAAATTCAATTATTTGGTGAAAAATTTCTGTGTTTTCTTGCAAACTTGTATTTTTTGGTAGAATATAAATCTAGTTGGTAGAAAATTAATGTTTTCCATTAAAAATTCAACTATTTGGTATAAGGTTGAACTACATTATTAAACATTATTTCTTTGGGTTGTAGAATAATTATTTGAGTTTGAAGATTCAACTGTTTCGTTGAAAATTCATGTTTGTTGAAAATCCGTCTTATTTGGTAGAAAATTAAACTTCTTGAATGAAGATTCATCTTTTCGGTCTATTTTTTGGTTAAAAATTTAATAATTCAGTAGAAAGTTGTGATGCATTCGAGACGATTTCGAGAACATTCGAGATTTTCTTGAAACATGTTCAGGTGAACTCAAAACTTCACGGAGACCGAGAATCACGAACAAAAAGTTTCGAGATTCTCGGCTCGAGATCTCGAAATTTTTTATAGGAGATTCTCGATCTCTATGAAGTTTTAAGTTCACCTGAACATCTTTCAAGAAAATCTCGAATTTTCTCGAAATCCTCTCGAATGCATCACTAGTAGAAAGTTAAAATACATTTCTGAAAATTCATTCTTTTTGTGGAAGATTTGTCATTGAAGGCTGAAAATTCAACTGTTTGTTTGAAAATTCATGTATTTTCTTGGTAATTCACCTTTTAGATTTTAAAATTCAACTATTTGGGGGAAAATTTTTGTGTTTTGTTGTAAATTTGTATTTTTTGGTAGAATATTAATCTAGTTGGTAGAAAATTAATGTTTTTCACAAATTCAACTATTTGCCAGAAGGTTGAACTAAATTATTAAAAATTATTGTTTTGGGTTGTAAAATCATTATTTGAGTTTGAAAATTCAACTGTTTCGTTGAAAATTCATGTTTGTTGAAAATCCGTCTTATTTGGTAGAAAATTAATCTTCTTGAATGAAGATTCATCTTCCCGGTCTATTTTTTGGTTCAAAATTTAATTATTTAGTAGAAAGTTGAAAATTCATTCTTTTGGTTGAAGATTCATTATTTTAGGCTGAAAATTCAACTGTTTCTTTTTGTTGAAAATTTAGGTATTTTATTGATAAATCACCTTTTAGATTTTAAAATTCAACTATTTGGGGGAAAATTTCCGTGTTTTCTTGTAAATTAGTATTTTTGGATAGAAAATTAATGTTTTTTGTTAAAAATTCAACTATTTGGTAGAATTTTTGAACTATATTGTTGAAAATTATTTTTTTTGGGTTGTCGAATCATTATTTGAGTTTGAAAATTCAACTGTTTCTTTGAAAATTGAAAAATGTCTTTCAAAAATCCGTCTCATTTGGTAGAAAATCAATCTTCTTGAATGAAGATTCATCTTTTCGGTCTATTTTTGGGTTGAAAATTTAATTATTCAGCAGAAAGTTAAAATACATTGTTGAAAATTCATTCTCTTGGTTGAAGATTCATCATTTTAGGCTGAAAATCCAACTGTTTTTTTTTTAATTTAGGTATTTTATTGATAAATCACCTTTTCAATTTTAAAATTCATCTAGTTGGTGAAAAATTTCTGTGTTTTCTTGTAAACTTGTATTTTTTGGTAGAATATTAATCTAATTGGTAGAAAATTAATTTTTTTCACAAATTCAACTATTTGCAAGAATTTTGAACTACATTGTTGAAAATTATTTTTTTGGGGTTGTCGAATCATTATTTGAGTATGAAAATTCAACTGTTCCTTTGAAAATTGAAAAATGTCTTTCAAAAATCCGTCTCATTTGGTAGAAAATCAATCTTCTTGAATGAAGATTAATCTTTTCGGTCTATTTTTTGGTTCAAAATTTAATTATTTAGTAGAAAGTTGAAAATTCATTCTTTTGGTTGAAGATTCATTATTTTAGGCTGAAAATTCAACTGTTTTTTTTGTTGAAAATTTAGGTATTTTATTGATAAATCACCTTTTAGATTTTAAAATTCAACTATTTGGGGAAAAATTTATGTGTTTTCTTGTAAATTTGTATTTTTTGATAGAAAATTAATGTTTTTTGTTAAAAATTTATTTATTTGGTAGAATGTTGAACTACACTGTTAAAAATTATTTTTTTGTGTTGCTGAATCATTATTTGAGTTTGAAAATTCAACTGTTTCCTTGAAAATTGAAAAATGTCTTTTAAAAATCCGTCTCATTTGGTAGAAAATCAATCTTCTTGAATGAAGATTCATCTTTTCGGTCTATTTTTTGGTTGAAAATTTAATTATTTAGTAGAAAGTTAAAATACATTATTGAAAATTCATTCTTTTGGTTGGAGATTCATCATTTTAGGCTGAAAATTCAACTGCTTTTTTGTTGAAAATTTATGTATTTTATTGATAAATCACCTTTTCAATTTTAAAATTCATCTATTTGGTGGAAAATTTCTGTGTTTTCTTGTAAACTTGTATTTTTTGGTAGAATATTAATCTACTTGGTAGAAAATTAGTGTTTTTCACAAATTCAACTATTTGCAAGAAGGTTGAACTACATCGTTAAAAATTATTTTTTTTTTGGGTTGTCGAATGATTTTTTGAGTTTGAAAATTTAACTGTTTTGTTGAAAATTCATGTTTGTTGAAAATCCGTCTTATTTGGTAGAAAATTAATCTTCTTGAATGAAGATTAATCTTTTCGGTCTATTTTTTGGTTGAAAATTTAATTATTTAGTAGAAAGTTGAAATACATTGTTGAAAATTCATTCTTTTGGTTGGAGATTCATCATTTTAGGCTGAAAATTCAACTGTTTTTTTGTTGAAAATTTAGGTATTTTATTGATAAATCACCTTTTCAATTTTAAAATTCATCTAGTTGGTGAAAAATTTCTGTGTTTTCTTGTAAACTTGTATTTTTTGGTAGAATATTAATCTAATTGGTAGAAAATTAATTTTTTTTTGGGTTGTCGAATGATTTTTTAAGTTTGAAAATTTAACTGTTTTGTTGAAAATTCATGTTTGTTGAAAATCCGTCTTATTTGGTAGAAAATTAATCTTCTTGAATGAAGATTCATCTTTTCGGTCTATTTTTTGGTTGAAAATTTAATAATTCAGTAGAAAGTTAAAATACATTGTTGAAAATTCATTCTCTTGGTTGAAGATTCATCATTTTAGGCTGAAAATTCAACAGTTTTTTTTTTTTGAAAATTTATGTATTTTATTGATAAATCACCTTTTCGATTTTAAAATTCAACTATATGGTGAAAAATTTCTGTGTTTTTTTGTAAACTTGTATTTTTTGGTGGAATATTAATCTAATTGGTAGAAAATTAATGGTTTTCACAAATTCAACTATTTGGTAGAAGGTTGAACTACATTGTGGAAAATTATTTTTTTGATTTTTTCATTTTTTTAGAATCATAATTTGAGTTTTAAAATTCAACTGTTTTGTTGAAAATTCATGTTTGTTGAAAATCCGTCTTATTTGGTAGAAAATTAATCTTGTTGAATGAAGATTTATCTTTTCGGTCTATTTTTTGGTTGAAAATTTAATTATTTAGTAGAAAGTTGAAATACATTGTTGAAAATTCATTCTTTTGGTTGAAGATTCATTATTTTAGGCTGAAAATTCAACTGTTTTTTTTGTTGAAAATTTAGGTATTTTATTGATAAATCACCTTTTAGATTTTAAAATTCAACTATTTGGGGAAAAATTTATGTGTTTTCTTGTAAATTTGTATTTTTTGATAGAAAATTAATGTTTTTTGTTAAAAATTTATTTATTTGGTAGAATGTTGAACTACACTGTTAAAAATTATTTTTTTGTGTTGCTGAATCATTATTTGAGTTTGAAAATTCAACTGTTTCCTTGAAAATTGAAAAATGTCTTTTAAAAATCCGTCTCATTTGGTAGAAAGTGAAAATACATTGTTGAAAATTCATTCTTTTGGTTGAAGATTCATCATTTTAGGCTGAAAATTCAACTGTTTTTTTTTTAATTTATGTATTTTATTGATAATTCACCTTTTCGATTCTAAAATTCAACTATTTGGCAAAAAATTTCTGTGTTTTCTTGTGAACCTGTATTTTTTGGTAGAATATAAATCTAGTTGGTAGAGAAGTAATGTTTTTCCTTAAAAATTCAACTATTTGGTAGAGAGTTTAACTACATTGTTAAAAATTAATTTCTTGGGTTCTGGAATCATTATTTGAGTTTGAAAATTCAACTGTTTCGTTGAAAATTCATGTCTGTTGAAAATCCGTCTTTTTTGATAAAAAATTAATTTTCTTGAAAAAAATGTTTTCTTTACCTCTTACTGTAAATGGGGGTGGGTCCTCATATAAAAGGTGTCTGCTGTGGGATATTTCCAAATGTACGGAATTCTGTTATTCGTTTTTCCTTGTTGGCAAAAGCGTCATAGCTGTATGCAGAACAGGTACAGCAGCTTATTATTTTGAGGATTTCTCGATGACATGTACGAGAAATCCACTTGAAAACAAACCCCTCTTTTTCTCTCTCTCGCTCTAGTTTTCCAGCGATTTCCCTCGTCGAATTCTATTTCTCTCTCTCTCTCTCCCTCTCTCTCTCTATTTCTCTCTTCTCTCACGATCGATGTACGACCATCGCGCTGCTGCGCTGGCAGGGTCGACGAATTAAGCTCCCGTACCTTTCCACGTGAAATTCGATTTTATTTTCCAAAAGAAGAAGAAGCAAGGGCAAAAAAAATGACCTTCCCGTCCCATTTTAGGGTCACCGAACAAGGCAAATCATTAAAGTTAACAGAAAGCCTAATGAATGTTATCCGAAGTTTCCACAGTGAAGCACTGCCGTGTTATGCCAGACCGGTGTAATAAAGGAGAGAAAAAACGCGAGAAAGATTGAATGTACTTTACCTACTCGTACCCCCAACGCAATACGCTGCTTTTGAGCAACAGCATTTTTTAACCGTAGCTGCTCATATCTGACTCAAAGCTCTTTCACTTTTATGAATTCATCGCATTCAGAGGAGCCGCCTTTCTTAAATGAAATTTGATTAGTTTTTTAATCAATATTTGTAGAAAGACCTTTGTTTATTCTACATTGCTTGAACTTTCTATCTGACTTTGAGAAACAAGATATAAGTTTCAGGGATTAAATTGGTTTTCAAATGTTGGACGAGACACCTTTTTTATGAGGACCCTTCTTTCAGTTACGAGTAGAAGCCAAATAACAAAAAGAAATGAATTTTAAACAAAAAAAAACTAATTTTTTACCAAAAAAGACTAATTTTCAGTATTATAAATTAATTTTCAATCAAATAGTTAATTTTTTCACAAAATAGTCGAATTTTCAAACAAAAACATTAATTATCTACTGAATAGGACAAGTTTAAAAAAAAACATGAATTTTAAAATAAAAACATTAATTTTCTGCTAAACCGATTAATACTTTACGCAAAAGACAAATTTTCAAAAAAATACATAAATTTTCAACCAAAAATTTGAATTTCCAACCAGAAAATGAAATTTCAACCTAAAAGATGAATTTTCTGGTAAAAAGACGATTTTTTGACCAAATACATGAATTTTCAACAAATGAGGTTAATTTTTCACAAAAAATATTAATTTTTTCCCAGGAAAGACAAGTTTCCAAAAAAATATTTAATTGTCGACCAAAGAGTTGAATTTTCTACCAACAAGATGACTTTTCTAAAAAAAGATTAATATTCTACCAAAAAGATGAATTTTCAACAAAATGAATAAATTTTCAATCAAATAGTTGAAAAATAGTTATCAATAGTTTTTCACCAAATTGTCAAATTTTCAAACAGAAGCATTGATTCTCTACTGAAAAAGACAAGTTTGCAAAAAAAAAAACATTAATTTTAAACCAAAAAGAAGAATTTTCAATGGAGAAAATTAATTTTTCACCAAAAAATAGACGTTGAAACCAAATACATAAATTTTCAACCGAATAGCTGAATTTTAATCCGAGAAAATCACCTTTTAACCAAAAATATTAATTTTCAACTAACACAATTTTCCACCAAAGGGAATAATTTAAAAAAAAACATGAATTTACAGCTAAATAGGTAAATTTTCAACTAAAAAGAATAATTTTCTACAACAAAAAATTTTGTTGGACTAAATCCATAATTTTTCAACTAAATACTTTATAAATTATCAAAAAAAATGAACTTTGAAACAAAAGCACGAATTTTCTACCAAAAAGATAAATTTACAATAAAATACATAAATTTTTAATCAAAAAGATGAATTTTGAATCTGAAAGTTTAATTTTCTACTGAAAAAGACAAGTTTTTAACAAAACACATGAATTTTAAACTGAAAACATTAATTTTCTGCTAATCCGATTAATACTTTATGCAAAAGACAAATTTTCAAAAAAATACATAAATTTTCAACCAAAAATTTGAATTTTCAGCCAGAAAATGAAGTTTCAACCTAAAAGATCCATTTTTTGCTAAAAAGACGATTTTTTGACAAAATACATGAATTTTTAACAAAAAAGGTTAATTTTTCACAATGAAGATTAATTTTTTACCAGAAATGACGAGTTTCCAATAAAATACTTAAATTTTCGACCAAAGAGTCGAATTTTCAACATAATAAATAAATTTTCAATCAAATAGTTGAATTTCCCACCAAATTGTC
>CAKNYM010045323.1:60388-71097 GCA_932195095.1 Andricus curvator
ATTACAGTTAAAAATTCTACTTTTAGTTGAAAATTTAACTATTTTGTTGAAAATACAGGAGTTTTTTTGTTGAAAATTGATTTTTTAGCTCAAAATTCAAGTATTCGAATTTTGGTTGAAAAAAGATCTTTTTAGTTGAAGATTCAACTAGTTGGTTTAAAATTTGCCTGTTTTGATTGGAAATTCATTAATTTGGTTGAAAATTGGCTTTTTTTCGTTAAATTCAGGTATTTTCTATTTCAAATTGAAATCTTGTTTTCTTCAAATATCAACTAATGTAAGGAGAATTTTTCGTTGAGAATTAATCTTATTTGGTTAAAAATTCAACAATTTGTGAAAATTCATCTCTTTGTCTAAAAATTCAACTATTTTAATAAAAATTCATCTTTTTGGTAGACTATTAATCGTATTGACTACAATTTCATCTTTTTGGTTTAAAATTACTATATATTGTTAAAAACTCGTCTTCAATAATCTTGTTGGTAGAAAATTAAAGCTTTTGCTTCAAAATTCCCCTATTTGGTGGAATGTTGAACTATTTGATAAAAATTAATTTGTCTTGTTGACAATTCATTTTTTTCAGTTAAAAAATCTTTTATTATATTTTTGGTTCAGAATTCATCTTTTTTTTGTTAAAATTTTTATTATTTGATTAATGGTAACATTGTCCAGAATTTTTAAATTCATTTAATTAAACCTTCCTCAATTTAAAAATGTCTAATACAATGTTCTAAGCAATGGTCCGGATGTGTGTTTGTGTGGATGTCACACTTTTTTGTGAACACGATAACTTGAAAACGGTTGCAGTTAAATTGATGAAATTTGGAGGGCTTATTTTTCTCACTAATACCTTGAAACAGACCGAACGATTTCTAAAAATATTTATTGCATTTTTTTAGCACGCAATAATATTTTAAAAATCGGTTTTTCATAGTAAAACTTTTTTCGTTAACATAATTCAAAGTTGATGCAAGAATATAAAAGATTCCTTGGTTCGAGATGAATCGATTGACCCATAATATTAATATATTTTATTAAAGAGTAGGGAAGTTTTGGTAATTTATATATTTTCAAAATCGGTTTTTTATAGCCAAACTTTTTTCATTAACATAATTCAAATTTGATGCAAGAACAAACAAAATTTGTTGATTCGAGATGAATCTATTGACCTATGATATTAATACATTTTATTGACGAGTAAGGAAGCTATGGTAATCCATGATATTTGAAAATACAGTTTTTTACAGTAAAACTTTTTTCTGGAACATAATTCAAAGTTGATGCAAGGATATAAAAGATTCCTTGGTTTGATACGAATAGATTGACCTATAGTTATAATGCATTTTATTAAAGAGTAAGGAAGTTATGGTGTTTCATATATTTTTAAAATCGATTTTTGTGATAAAAATTTTCTCATTCTCATAATTTAAAGTTGATGCGGGAATAGAAAAGTTGTGTTGATTCAAGTCGAATCGATTGACCTATAACACTGATACATTTTATTGAAGAGTAAGGAAGCTATCGTAATGTATAATATTTGTAAATACGGTTTTTTATAGTAAAACTTTTTTCCTCAACGGAAATCAAAGTTGATGCAAGATTGGGAAAGATTCCTTGATTCAAGGCAAATCGATTGATCTATAATATTAATACACCTCATTGAAGATTGAGGAAGTTATGCTCATTTATAATATTTGAATCATCTGTTTCCAACAGTAAAACTTTTTTCATCGACATAATTCAAAGTTGACGCATGGATATAAAAGACTTTTCGATCATAAATTTTCAAATAGAATAATTCTGAAAATTTTCGTAAAGAAATTATAAAGCTGGAAAAGGGATAGGGTCGAGGATAGGGTGCGACAGAACTTTTCCCTTCCCTTTTCCTGCTCGAAAAATTATCATTTCGAATACAAAATTTGATTTATCTGATTTGTCTTTGTATTTAAAAAATTTTTGGTATTAGTGTATTCGGTTATTCGATCGGACTCTTAGTTTGTATATAATGTTTAAAAAAAATGGTGAAATCCAAAGATACAGAAAATTTCGGGGTCGTTAATAATGCAGGCTTACGCAGCTTCTGGCATTCAGCCACCTGAATTTAAATCGTGTCGCGCTTTCTTTTTCCGCAATGTTATTGCTCATTGTCCTTTATTTCTCTCTCAAATACCCGATTCCACTTGGTTGAGCCTCAAGAGTTGCTTTTATTTAGTGTTTAAAAATTTTCCTTGGTGTTTGGTCAAATATAGCTGTTTTGATAATCAAGTTGTCCAGGGCCTAAAATGTTTTAAATTTTGGTTCATAAATGTTTTTTATGCAGACCCATTCCTTCACTTTCAACGAAAGATGTTCATATTCATCTTAGAAAGATCAATGTAATTTAATTTAGTTTAATTTTTAATTGAAAATTTAATTATCAATTAGAAAAAAACGAATTTTCAAAAAAGTAGTTAAATTTTCTACCAAAGGTAGGATTTTCAACTAAAATAATAAATCTTCAACCAAAAAGTTGAATTTTCAACTAAAATTTGTAACTAAAATTGGTGAATTTTCAAAAAAAAGGTAGAATTTTTAACTAAAATGATGATTCTTCAACCAAAAAATGAATTTTTACAAAACTAGTTTAATCCTTAACCAAAATGTAATAATTTTTAACCAAAATGTGGAATTTTTAACCGAAAGGATGAATTTTCAACCAAGTGGAATAATTTTCCATGAAAAAATCAATATTTTAAGAATATACATAAATTTTGAACAAAATAGTGAAATTTTTAGCTGGAAAAAAAAATAAATGCAACAGCAGAATAGTTGCATTTTTAGTAACAAAAAGAATTAAAAGAAAAAAAAAACGAATTTTCTACCAAAAGTAGAAATTTTAACTAAAATGATAAATTTTGAACCAAGACGAATAGTTTTTTATAAAAAATTAAATTAAATAGTAAATTTTTCAACTGAAGAAAATAAATTTGCATTCGCCTATAAAATAGCTGAATTTTCAGTAAGAAAAATAAATTTTCAACAACGAAAGAAAAAAAAATGAATATTCAAGAAAATAGTTCAATTTTCAACAAAAATGGATGTATTTTCAACCAAAGGTAGAATTTTTATCTAAAATGATGAATCTTCAACGAAAAAATAATTTTTTAACAAATTAGTTTAATCATCAACCAAAACATATTAATTTTCAACAAAAATTTTTCATTTTCAACCAAAAAGATGAATTTTCAACCAAGAGGATTAATATTCCACAAAAAACCGAATTTTAAACGAAATACATAAATGTTCAACCAAATAGGTAAATTTTCAACTAGGAAAGAAAACTTGAAGCAAAAACGAAATAGTTAAATTTTCAGCAACAAAAATAATTTTTCAACCAAATAGTTGCATTTTTAAGAACGAATTTTCGGGTGGAGAAAATAAAAGTTTTCTATGGGTTTACAAATGCGATATAAGTGAGTTTGTTGGCAACAATTGCTTATAATAATATGAATTTTTGTTAAATTGTAATATCATCAATCAAGCTATTATTCTTGAGATAAAATGAAATGATCCCGTATAAAATAAAAAGTCTCTATATATTGAGAAAGCGGTATGAGTAAATTTCTTTACAACGATCTATAACATCGAGATCAGTATAAATAATGGCATTTAAATACTGAAAATGCAGCAAATATCAGTTGTGTCCATTAATTTGTTTATAACAATTCAAGAAATTAAGGAATCGATTCTATAATGAAAATTTCCTTTCGCGAAAAGTATATATACTAATTCTATGTGTTTTTAACAAAATATCAATAAACAGAGTAAGATAGGCAGTACAAATATAGAAAATGATGATTTTTGGTCATTTTCAGCTTAAACAAAAAATTAGTTAATTTTGTTTTCTAAATCAGCCTCGACAAACCGCTTGAAAATTTAATTTTTCTTTTTGGAAATTTTGTCTCAAAATCGTAGAACTTTGGATCGGAATGACCTAGAGGGATATTTTTTTCTTCAAATTAAAGAAAAAACCTTTCCGAATATAGAAAAATTATAGAGAAAGTAAAAAAAATGGTGACCTTGAAAATCTGTGTTGAAGATGGAATTTTTGGCCAAAAAAATCGTTCATTGAATACCAGAAACACTTAGATTTTACATTGTATGTGCTATACATGTTTTATATAGATTTTTTCATGCCCAATTTGAATCTGACATGTAAATCGTTGTGAGACAAAATCCAAAATGGCGGAGCCAATGTGGCCGAATAAAATTGTAAAACGAAACCGATTTGATTAAAATTTGCTACAAGGTGGTTTTTCAGATCACTGATTACAAATCCAAGGTCAAAATTTAAAAATTAAAAATATCAGATCCAATAGGGCGGACCAAAATTGTAAAAGAAAACCGATTTGACTAAAATTTGCTAAAAGGGTTTTTTTCGGGTCGCTGATTTCAAATCCAGGATCAAAATTAAAAAATTAAAAATGGCGGATCCAATATGGCGGAACAAAATTATAGAACAAAATTTATTTGACTTAAAATAGCCTATCGGAGGGTTTGCAGGTGGCTGCTTTGAAATCCAAAGTCAAAATTATCTTAGATAATTATCTTAGTTGATAGGTGCTTTTAATCATTCTTTGTACCAAAGACCCATCAGCGTTTCGTATCAGGTACCAGGTACCTCTTCAAGGCTTACTATGATTGCGTACATTTCTCGTGGTTATATAATTAATATTATCTGATTGTTAAATTAGAAATTAGAATGTTATTTTGTTTTCAACTTGTTTTCTACTGTTTTAATCTTATGTTCTGAACACCTCAATGTTATACACGCTACAATAATTCACATCACTGATCGCTATAGTGGTTCTATTATTATTTTCTTCTTTTTTGCTTAAACTTTTTAAAACTTGTCGAATAATCAAATCTTGTTTTTTGGCAAAAACTATTATTACAAATATATGTGTTGACAAATTTAGAAAGCTGCGCGATTTCTAGAAAAAAGACTGCAAAAGTGGTTTGGAGAATTTCGATCCGCTATCTTAAACTTTTTAATTTTTCAGCGACTCAAAAACCTCCTTGTAGCAAATTTTAGTCAAATCGGTTTCCTTTTAAAATTTTGGTCCGCCATATTGTATCCACCATTTTTAATTTTTTAATTTTGACCCTGGATTCAAAATCAGCGACCCGAAAAACCCCCGAGTAGCATTCTTTAGTCAAATCGGTGTCCTTTTACAATGTTGGTCCGCCATAATGGATCCGCCATTTTCAATTTTTTAATTTTGACCCTGGATTTGGAATCAGCGACCCGAAAAACCGCCTTGTAGCAAATTTTAGTCAAATCGGTTTCCTTGTACAATTTTGGTCCGCCATATTGGATCCGTCATTTAGAATTTTTGAATTTTGACCTTGGATTTGTAATCAGCGACCTGAAAAACCACCTTGTAGCAAATTCTAGTTAAATCGGTTTTGTTTTACAATTTTAGTCTGCCATATTGGCGCCGGTATTTAGAATTTTTGAATTTTGACCTTTGATTTGCAATCAGCGACCTGAAAAATCACCTGGTAGAAAATTTTCGTCAAATCGGTTTTTTTTTTACAATTTTAGTCTGCCATATTGGCTCCCCCATTTAGAATTTTTAAATTTTGACCTTGTATTTCTAATGAGCGACCTGAAAAATCACCTTGTAGAAAATTTTAGTGAAATCAGTTTTGTTTTACAATTTTAGTCTTCCATATTGGCTCCGCCATTTTGGATTTTTAAATTTTGACCTTGGATTTGTAATGAGCGACCTGAAAAACCACCTTGTAGCAAATTGTAGTCAAGTCAGTTTTGTTTTACAATTTTAGTCTTCCATATTGGCTCCGCCATTTTGGATTTTGTCTTACAACGATTTACATGTCAGATTCGGATTGGGCATGCAAAAATCTATATAACAACATGTATAGCACATAAAATGTGAAATATAAGCGTTTTTGGTATTCAATAAACGATTTTTTTGCCAAAAATTCCATCTTCAACACAGATTTTCAAGGTCACAATTTTTTTTCGACTTTCTCCATAATTTTTCTATATTCGGAAAGGTTTGTTCTTTAATTAAAAAAAATATCCCTCAAGGTCATTACGATCCAAAGTTCTACGATTTTGAGACAGAATTTCAAAAAAGGTCCACTGTGCGTCGTATTGTGGTCGGTAAAAGCAAATAAGCGAGTCTGGCCATGATCGGACAGTACCACTGCTGGAACGGCGTACCAGTGGTCCCAGGCCGCACAGTGGGAAAAAAATGACTTTTTTGGTTCAAAATACCGTACAGCCCACAAATATCGACCGATTTCGACAAAACAACAATTTTTAAAAAAGGTGATAAGATTTCTAAGAGAGTTGTAGAGCTCGATTTTTAAATTAGGTTTTCAATTTTTTTATAAATAAACAAATACGACGAAAAAATGGCATTTTTTTCTATTTGACGTTCCCGGTGCTCCTCAATAACAGGAAAATTGTTGAAATCGTCTAAGTTTCATATAGTAACATTAGTTCAAGATGTTCTAATATTATATAATGAACAAAAAAAAATTGTATAAACAAATTATTTGTTGAAAGAATGTTTTTCACGATTTTTCATAATTTTACGTATTTTTTGAGTTATATTTAAAGAAATTTGGATAAAAACAAAATAAAGATAAAGAAATTTTTTCTCGAGATGATTATTGTTAATATTGTAAACAAATTTAATGAACAAATGCATTAATCAGGCATTTTTTGACAGAAAAATTCGTTTTTTTCGATGTCAGTCTTTTTATTTGGCAACTTCATGATAATTTCAGCAAAATTCATAATTGGTTGATGAATTCTTCATATTTTTTTAAAAACAAATTTAATAAACAAATGCATTATTCGGGCATCTGTCGATGGAAAAATTGTTTTTTTTTTTTCGAAGTCAGTCTTTTTAATTGGGAACTTAATGATAATTTCATCAACACTCATACTTAGTTGATAAATTCTATGACGTTTTAAACAAATTTAATAAACATATTCATTATTTGGGTATTTGTCGACGAAAAAGTTTTTTTTTCTTCAATCTCAGTCCTTTCAGTTTAAGTTTCTCATTAATTACATTCTTTTAATAAGTCTGTAGGTTCAGAATCGATTAGAATGACTAAAATGATTAAAAAGACTGACATAGAAAAAAAACAATTTTTCTATGGATAGATGCCCAAATAATGCATTTGTTTTTTCAATTTCTTAAAAAAAAAACAGAAAATTTATCAACTAATTACGAATTTTGCTGAAATTATCATCAAGTTCCCAATTAAAAAGACTGACATCGAAACAAAAAAATTTCCTTCCGCAGATGCCCGAATGATGCATTTGTTTGTTAAATTTGTTAACAAAAATCATAAAATTTATCAACTCATCATGAATGTTACTGAATTTATTATGAAGATGCCAATTAAAAAAAAATTGATCAAAAAGTTATGAATTTGGCTAAAATTATCATGGAGTTCCCAATTTAAAAAGTTGACATCGAAAAAAACTAATTTTTCTGTCGATCAATGCCTGATTAATGCATTTTTTATTAAATTTGTTAAAAAAAATTATGAGGTCAATCAGCAAATTATAAATTTTGCTAAAATGATCATAAAGTTCCTATTTCAAAAAGTTGACATTGAAAAAACAAATTTTTCTGTGGAAAAATGCCTGATTAATGCATTTGTTTATAATATGATCAATTATAATCCTGAGAGAAAATTCTTTTATTTTAATATGGTTTCCATTAAAATTTCTGCAATATAACTTTAAAAATCTTACAATTATGGAAAATCGTAGAAAACATTCTTTCAACAAATAATTTGTTCATAACATTTGTTTTTGTTTATTATATAATATTGGAACATCTTCAGCTAATGTTACTCTATGAAACTTAGGCGATTTCAACAATTTTCTTGTTATTGATGAGCACCAGGAACCTCAAATAGAAAAAATGACCATTTCTTTCGTCTTATTTGTTTATTTATAAAAAAATGAAAGCCTAATTTGAAAACCAGGCTCGACAGCTCTCTTAGAAATCTCATCAGCTACGTACTACGGCCCGATGGCAATTCAGTGGTCCCACGCCGTTATGGTCAGACATCGGTGCTTCTCCAGCGTCCGCGCCTACAGTACTTCAGTGATCAGGCAATTTCTGAAAACTACTAATCGCACGCTCGCGATAAATTCTATAAATGTTAAGGATGTTTTTTTTGTGAAATACATTTTGAAATTAAATTATTCAATCAATTAATATAATTAATATCACTTGCTCCTTTTCATAGTAAGATGGAGAAAATTCTAGTTTTATCAACGAAGTCGATCTGAAAAAAAGAACTATCCATAAGAGATCATATATATATTATTTAAAAAAAAAGAGTTGAACAACTACCCGTGTTTTTCTGTTGTTTATATCGTTGTGTCCTTCTTACTTAACGGCAAATTCATTCTTATTTTTAATTAAACAAAAGAAAACATTATTTGACCAAATAAAAATTGTTTGAATAATTGTAAACTGTCTTTCGCAAAAAATATCTTAGCATTCATTAACTGAGTTATTAATTCCGGAAAGTAGTAGTAAATTATTTTACCTTCAAAATTCGTTAATTGTATCACTAATTCTAGAAAAGCATTACTTTTTATAATTTCCAGAGAAGAAATTGTTCAAAGAATTGAAAAAAAAAAATTAAAATAAATATAGTCCTTGTGTGATTCATTAACTGTATCAATAATTCCGAAAAATAATCACTTTTTATGATATACAGGGGAAACGAAATTGTTTAAACAAATAAGAATTGATTGAATCATTCAAAATTAGTTAGAAAATACTTGAAAATTTATCCTTTCTAAAATAAAAGTAATTCATGTTCAAAAAGTTTAGAAAAAAAAGTTTTTGGCATGAATTTTACATAAAAATGCTATTTTGCATTTTTAGGAAATATTCCGGGCAACGGTACAGTTCAAAAATAACTTAATAAGTATGAAAATTACTTTCATATATCTTTTTATATCCCATTTCTCTCTTTTCCTCGTTTTTAAATAATTCTGCTCTATTCCCTTGTTTTCAAAAAACTTCCCCCTTTTCTCGATTTTCGCCTAAAGTCGAACTGAATTAATAGAACCCAAAAAGAAAATCCAAATATTTTCTGGTGAAAGTTAATTTTTTGTTGTTGAAAAGTCTACTATTATATTTTTGGTTAAGAATTTAACTCCTTTGGTACAAAAGTCTAGTATTTTTCTTTTTGCTTACGAATTAAATTATAATGGTGAAAGTTTAATTATTTGATTTTTTGTTGAAAATTTCATTTTTTCGAAAATTATTCTTTTTTGGTAGGAAATTATTCTTTATGATTAAAAATTGATCTTCATCGTTAAAAATTCATCATTTTAGTTAAAAATTCACATCTTTGGTTGAGAATTTAACGATTTTGTGGGAAATATGTCTCTTTCGGATCAATTTGACTGTTCTTGATTTCAAGTTTGAATCTTTTTTGGTTGATATATCAACTCTTTCATGTTCCATTGAGAATTTATCTTTTTTAGTTGACAATTCAATTAAGCTTTCAACAAAATAATTGAATTTTCAACCCACGATGATGAATTTTCAATCAACAAGATTAACTTCTTACCAAAAGATTAACATTCAACAACATACATAATTGTTTGACTAAAGAAAATAAGTTTTTAACAAAAATGGAATAGTTGAATTTTCATTTTTCATTTTTTAACAAAATTGTTGAATCCTCAAATAAATAGATGAAGTTTCAACATATAAATAAATAAAGCTCAAATGTTAAAAAAAACAATTGACAAAATCAGTTTACAAGTAAAAACGAAAAATTTGAACCAAATGAATTCAAACAAGTAAGACAAATTTTTTAGAAACTAGTTGAGTCCTCAGCTGGATTTTGCAATAAAGGTGAATTTTGAAGCAAAAAGGACGAATTATCTACAAAACAGTTGAATTTTCAATCTGAAAATATGATTTTTCAAATAACATTTTATTTTCTACGAAATAGTTAAATTTTACAATAAATTGTTTTTCATTCCTAACCAAATAGTTTAATTTTTACCAAAATAGTTTTATTTTCAGTCAAAAATATGAATTTTCAATCAAAAAGTTAACTTTCATCCGAATAATTTAATTTTTTACCAAACTCTTGCAACAGTTTGGTAAACATTCAACTATTTTGGTCCAAAGAAAAAAACAATTTATGGTAAAATTGAACTATTTGGTAGAAAATTATATTTTTTTGTTTGAAACATCATATTGTCAGTTTGAAAATTCAACTGTTTTGTAAATAATTCGTCTGGTTGGCTTCAAAATTCACCAAATTGATTGCGAAATCCGGCTGAGGATTCAACTATTTTGTGAAAAATTCGTCTCTTTTGGTCAAATTCATATGGATAAAATTGTTTGTTTTTCGTGTAAATTGACTTTTTAGTTTTAGCTTAAAAACTCATCTCTTTTGTAGTAAGTTCGTCTTTTTGCGTACAATAAATTAATCCTATATGTTGAAAATTCATCTACTTATTTGAGGATTCAACTATTTTGTTAAAAATTGAAAACTGAAAATATAACTATTCCATTTTCGTTGAAAACTTATTTTCTTTAGTTGAAAATTCATGTTCGACTGTTTTGTTAAAAATTCGTCCTTTGGGTTGAAAATTTATCTTTTATAATAGAAAGGTATTTTTTTGT
>CAKNYM010045323.1:71197-82414 GCA_932195095.1 Andricus curvator
CAAACGCTACGTTACTTTTCAATCGGGGGGGGGGGGGGGGAGAACGGTCGTTAACAAGGGGTGAGGGGGTGGCGAAATATGATAAAATTGGTAACGTAGTTTATGGACGGCCCCTGAGTGAACCAGTGCCATTCGTGTTTTAGAGCCTCAAAAAGTGTTCAAAATAGGTAAGCTGCAATAAATAAGACAAAAAAATGGTTTAAAATGAAATCTTCACCAGTCTAAATTTTCTCTAGCAAATAAATGAGTAAGCCAAGTTTGAAAGAAATCGATTCACTAGGGCCAGGGGCTAAATTTGGGCTCGGGCGATCATATTAAATTTATCAGAGTATTACGGGAACTAATATTATCCAGAAGCTGAACAATGCAAGTTAGGTAACCCCATTCGTGATCATTTCGCGTCTGAAGATTAATGCCTGTGCATTATGCTCGCAGCTTTTATTGTGTCATTAGTGGAATTGCGCAATGTGTTGTGTTGGCGTAATTAAATCAAGTTGGCTTTAAAACGTGTCAAGGTTCGGTGTAATGAATATACGAGAAAGAATTTGTCAAAAGTGCGAAGAAAATTGTATTAGAAGGCTAATTTACTCAAGCAATAATGCCGGAATTATAAGCCCCAGGTGTTGGGAAGCGAAACTTGGATCCTTGTATACAGCGAGTGAGAGAGGGAGAAAACGTCGCGTCGGCGGCGTGGCGTCTCGGTTTATAATAAAGTGGTGGACTGGCCATAGGTTGGGATGCGGGTGGTCCGTCAGCATCCAGCCGCACACCCCGCCAGGTGCCTCCCCCGCCAAAGACACGTAGGAGCCCTCTGATTATTATTATTTTTAATTTTATTACAACTCATGTTCGTTTTAAAAGTTGAAGATAAGGCAGCGTGCATATTATTCAAGGTTTTACGCATATTCTTTAACTTTAATATATAGATTAAGATTACATTCTCCAAAGTGCTTATCGCTCATTATGTAATACAACATTTGAGATAAGCTGACATGCATTTTATTTCAAGATTAATGCTAGTTCTTTACAGTACCACTTTAAATCAGTGCAAAGCTCGATAAGTCTACGTCTTGATGTGTCGCATGTAATATGATGCTGAAAATATTTTCGAAGTTCGAAATCGGGCAGCGTGAATGTGATTCAGGAGTTTCTGCACGTTCTTTCACGTTAATATATAGATTAAAAGTACATTGAGCAATGCGTTTATTGCTCATTATGTAATACAACAATTTTAGATGAGCTAACATGCATTTTATTCAAAGAATTGGGCTCGTTCTTTTCAGTACGACTTTAAATCAGTGTAAAGCTGGATAAGTCTATGTCTTGATGTGTCGCATGTAATTAGATACTGGAAACATTTTCGAAGCTGGAGATAGAGCAGCGTCCATTTTATTCACGGTTTTACGCACGTTCTTTAACTTTAATATATAGATTCAGAGTACATTGTCCAAAGCGCTTATCGCTCATTATGTAATACAACATTTGAAATGAGCTGACATGCATTTAATTCAAAGAATTATGCTCGTTGTTTTCAACACCACTTTAAATTAGTGCAAAGCTGGATGAATGTATCTCCTAATGTTTCGCATGTAATATAATACTGTAAAAATTCTCGAAGATCGAGATAAGGCAGCCTGCACTTTATTAAAGGTCTGACGCAAGTTCTTTAACTTTAATATATAGATCAAGATTACATTGTCCAAAGCGCTTATCGCTCATTATGTAATACAACATTTGAAATGAGCTGACATGCATTTAATTCAAAGAATTAGGCTCGTTGTTTTCAACACCAGTTTCAATTAGTGCAAAGCTGGATGAATCGAATTCTTGCTGTTTCGCATGTAATATGATACTGTAAACATTTTCGAAGGTCGAGATACGGCAGCGTGCACTTTATTCAAGGTCGTACGCACGTTTTTTTAACTTTAATTCATAGATCAAGACAACATTTGAGACAGATCGTCGAAGATTCAAAATGAATCCTAAAAATGAGCGGAATACAATTATTTATTACTGAAATCCGTTGAATAATTTTACATAAGTATTAAATTCTTATTTTTCGAGAAGAATTTTTAAATAAATTTTGGAACGGCCTATTCGTCATAAATAGTGAGTAGAAAAGGAAGAAAATATTGGCGGCTGGCGTCTCGGCTTACAATGTTAGAATAGCAGTAGTATAGGGAAAAGCCGCAGGTAGTTGGTAGAGTAAACTGGTCGCAGTACAGTAATTTCCCTGCACGCCTGCCTCAATTCCCAAGACTAGTTTCCATCCAACTCAATGCGGCGCCAGTAATTTGTAACAGACCATCCCTTTTTCCCCTTTCTCCCCTTTTCACCCCTTTTCCCCTTTATCATTTTTTATCTCCTTCTGACTCGAAAACCCCATTCGTAGCGTATAAAAAGATTCGGAAAAACAGACCTCGTGCAATTTCCACCTTTGCATGGCGCGACTGCCAATTTACGATCTTGGTATGAGAGAAAGTAGTGTAAAAATATATGTTCTAAAGAGAGAATATTCTTTTCAAATCGGCAATATTCCAGGCCCTAAAACGTTGCTGGGTTCGACACACTTCGTGTAGTCCAAAATAAAGAAGTGTGCAGTGGAAAATTAATTATCATTATTATTAATAATCAATTTCCCCTAAGATTAAAAGTTCATTCTTCGCAGTTAAAAAGTCTACTATTGATTTTTTGGCTGAGAATTTATCTTTTTTGGTTAAAGATTCTATTTGGTTGGAAATTTAATTAATTTGTTGAAAAGTCATCCTTTTTGGTTGGGAATTCAAATATTTTTTCGTCGGAAGCTAATTCTTGTTTCTTAAAATGTCTACTATTATATTTTTGTTTGAGATCATCAGTTTTGGTTTTGACTCTAATGTTTGGTTGAAAATTTAATTATTTTCTGAAACTTTAACAATTTTGTTAACTCTTTTTTTTGAAAATTCAACTATTTTTTGCCTGAAAGTCAATTATTTTTGGGTAAGAGGGTACAAAATCTTTTTTAGCTAAAGACTTTATTATTCGCTTGAAACTTTTACTATTTTGTTAAATATCCTTCTTTTCAGCTGAAAAATTCAAAAATGGCGTCTTTTTATTGAATATGTAAGTGTTTAGTTAACAATCAATCTGTTTTGGTTGAGGATTTAACAATTTTGTTGAAAATTCGTCTGTTTTACTCGAATTCAACTATTTTTGATTTACAATTGAAATCTATTTTGGTTGAAATATCAAATAGTTCGTTAAAAGTTAAAATAATTTCTTCAAAGCTCTTTTTGTTTATTAAAGATTCATCTTTTTGGTTAAAAAAAACTATTTCGGTTAAAAGTTTATTCTTTTTGGTAGAAAATTCGTCTTTCTGAGTTGAAAATTCAATTATTTTGGTAGAAATTTCAACCTTTGGTGAAAGCCAACTTCTTTGTTGAAAATGCTTTATTAAAAATTTAACAATTTTACCTACACATTTATCAACGAATTAAAATTTTTTAGTACAAAACTCAGCATCTAGGTTGAAAATTTAAGTTATTCGTTGAAAATTTGTTTCTGTTGTTGTTAATAAGTAACTTTTTCTGCTAGAAATTTCACTGTTCCTTGTTTGGCACGAAATTAACCGTTTTTAGTTTAAAACTCAACTATTTGTGTAAAAATTAATTTTTTCGGATAGAAGTTAATTTTTTAAACTGAAGATTTAACCATTCCATTTTTGGTTTGAAATTATTATTTTTCTAGTTGAAAATTCATTCATTTAATTAAAAATGTATGTATTTTGTTGAGAAAATTTTCTCTCTCTTCAGTTTAACTTTTTTCGTAAAAAACTCATATCATTGGTAAAAGATTGATCCCTCTCTTTTCTGGTATAAAATTAATCTCCTTGGTTGAAAATTCAACTACTGGGTTGAAAGTTCAACTACTTTGTTCAAAATTCCATTTACTGGTTAAAGATTTATCTCTTTTGTTGGAAATTTATATATTATGTTGAAAATCTATTTCTTTGTGGTAGAAAATTAATCTTCTTGGTAAAAAATCCAACTCTCCTTCAGAAAATTCGTAGTTTTGGTTGGAAAATTAACCTTTTTTTGGTGAAAATTTATTTATTTTATTGAAAATCTATCTTCTTTCGTAGAAAATTGAAGAATTCAGTTAACAATTTAACTGTTTGGTTAAAAATTAACTTCTTTGTTGAAAATTCATATTTTCGGGTTTCAAATTCAAATGTGTTATAAAAAATCCCTCTTTATGTTTTGAAAATTCCACAATTTGGTAGAAAATGTAATTATTCGATTGAAAATTAACTTTGTTACTGAAAATTTATATTTTTCGTTTGAAAATTCAACTGTTTTGTAGAATTCGTTCTTTGGCAATGTTAACTTTTTTAGTTGAAAATTTTACTATTTGTTTGAAAATTCTTCTTGATATGTTGAAAGTTAATTTTCTTTGTTAAAAATTCATCTTTTCCTTGGGAATTGAGCTTTTTGGTTGAAAGTTAAACTGCCTTACTAAAAACGACTTTATTTTGGTTAAAAATTCATCAGTTTAGTAGAAAATTCCTCTCTTTGTTTGCAAATTTACATTTTTCTTAAAAATTCAATCTACTTTGTTGAAAGTTAATTTTATTTATTGTAGACTTATCTCTTTGGTAGAAAATTGAACCATTTTGTTGAAAATTCATCTTTTTGGTCGAAAATTATATTTTTCATTGAAAATTCATATTTTCGGTTCAAAAATTCCAGAATCTGGTAAAAAATTTATTTATTTTGTTGAAAATAACTTTGTTCATTGAAATTGCAATGCAGGAAAAACTTTCGCTGCAGCTGCATGTGTAGGTAAAACGAAGAAGGAATTCAGACTAGTTTGCAAAAGAGCTAAAGCTAAACGGCGCGAACGAAATAAAATTATGGAGTCCATATATTAAAGGATGAAAAAGTTTTTAATACTGTCTTGACTCCCCGCGGGGCAGTATGTTTCCATGAACTTATTGCCACGCAAAACTCAGCTTTTTACAAGACACGTGTTGCCTGACGTATTCCAAGCCAAAACTTATTTACCCTTGGGAATAATGTATACTACATTTTGTAATATATGTTAGATTTACGGCGTATACCTACCTATTCGATCCCACCGCGTCGCGGCTTCAAATTGCAGGGTGTCTACTCTACCTGGAAAACCTGGAAAACCTGGAATTGTCAGGAAATTTTTATATACACCTAGAAAAACCTGGAAATGTGAGAGCATTTTTTTTAAGTCAGGGAATTTTCGCGAGCGTGCTCAGTTTAAAAAAAAAATTGCAATATAAAATTTAATAAAAATGATTCTTCATTTGTGGAAGTAGCTTTATATTACTGTATTTAACCATTTTGCCTCGATTCATAATCAAGTGGTAGACTGGCCATAGGTTGGGATGCGGGTCGTCCGCCAGCGGCCAGCCGCACACCCGGTCAAGTGCCTACCCAGCCCAACTCCATGTAGGAGTTTCTCGTTTCAGGATTTATAAGTATGCCATCAAACAAGTTTTTCTATTAGTATTGTTTTTGAATTATTATTATAATTTTTGGTTTCATTACATCAGAAAATTCTACTTGCTATAAGCTACTTAATGTTTACATTAATAAATAGATCAAGAGTACATTGTGCAATGAGTTTATTGCTCATTATGTAATACAACATTTGAGATGAGCTGACATGCATTTTATTTCAAGATTAATGCTAGTTCTTTTCAGCACGACTTTAAATCAGTGTGAGGCTCGATAAGTCTACGTCTTGATGTGTCGCATGTAATATGATACTGGAAAAATGTTCCAAGTTCGAAATAGGGCAGCGTGCATTTTATTCAGGGTTTTGCGCGCGTTCTTTAACTTCAATATATAGATTAAAAGTACATTGAGCAGTGGGCTTATTGCTCATTATGTAATACAACATTTGAGATAAGCTGACATGCATTTTATTTCAAGATTAATGCTAGTTCTTTTCAGCACGACTTTAAATCAGTGTGAAGCTCGATAAGTCTACGTCTTGATGTGTCGCATGTAATATGATACTGGAAAAATGTTCCAAGTTCGAAATTGGGCTGCGTGCATTTTATTCAGGGTTTTGCGCACGTTCTTTAACTTCAATATATAGACCAAAAGTACGTTGAGCAGTGGGCTTATTGCTCATTATGTAATACAACATTTTAGATGAGCTAACATGCATTTTATTCAAAGAATTGGGCTCGTACTTTCCAGTACGACTTTAAATCAGTATGAAGCTCGATAAATCTATGCATTGATGTGTCGCATGTTATATGATACTGGAAACATTTTCGAAGCTGGAGATAGGGTAGCGTCCATTTTATTCACGGTTTTAGGCACGTTCTTTAACATAAATATATAGACTAAGATTACATTGTCCAAAGCGCTTATCGCTCATTATGTAATACAACATTTGAAATGAGCTGACATGCATTTTATTCAAAGATTTATGCTCGTTCTTTTCAGTACCACTTTAAATTAGTGCGATATTAGTGCAAACTTAGTGCAAAATTGCAATATAAAATTCAATAACAATGATTCTTCATTTGTGAAAGTAGCTTTATATTACTGTATTTAACTATTTTGCTGAACATTCGTTTTTTTTTTCTTTGAAATTCGTTTTTTTTCTGAAAATTTATCCATTTTATTTTTGGTTGAAAGTTGATCGTTTTTACATGGAAATCCAAGTATCTCGTTGAAACTGCATGTATTTTGTTGGAAATTTACCAGTTTTTTAGCAATATTTTCTCTTTTTTGACAGAAAAATCTTTTATAGTTAAAAGTTCAACTTATGTTGAAAAGTCGTATTTTTTGGTTGAATGAAACTACTTTTGATTGAAAATTAAAATCTTTTTTCATTGAAATATTAACTACTACATTTTTCGTTCAGAATTCATATTTTTTGGAATAAAAATTTTATTACTTGGTTAAAAGTTAAACCCTTTTGTGAAAAATTAATTTGTTCTTAATAACGGTTAATCATTTTAATTGAAAATTCATCTCTTTGGTTGAGAACTGAGCTAACTATTTATTGAAATAACTAACTATTTAACTATTTTGTTAAATATTCCACCACTTCATTTAAAAATTCATCTCTTTAGTTATAAATTACTCTTTTTAACTGATTAAATTTATCTTATTGGTTGAAAATTCTACTATTCCAGTTGAAAATTCATCATTTTAGTTGAAAACTATTATTTTTTGAACTGAAAATGTAACTATGCCAATTGAAGATTTTACCATTTTAGGTAGAAAATTAATCTTTTTAGTTGAAAATTCAACTATTGCAGTTAAAGATTCATCATTTTAGTTAAAAATTCATCAGTTTGGTTAAAAATTAATTTTTTTAACTGAAAATGTAACTTCCGTTTTTGGTTGAAAAGTGATCTTTTGTAATTCAAAATAAAAAATTCATGCATTTTATTGGAAAATCGTATTTTTTGGTAGAAAATTAATCGTATTTAAAAATTAATCTTCTTGTTTGAAAATTCATCTTTTTCGTTGAAAATTCAAGTATTCAAATGAAATATTCATAATTTTATTTGTAAATTTATATTTTTGGTTGAAAATTCAACTAATCCAGTTGAATATTCCATCATTTTAGTTGAAAATTTATCTTTTTGGTTTAAAATTCAACTATGCCAGTTAAAGATTAAATATTTTAGTTGGAAATTCATTTTTTTGTTGTTGAAAATTTATTTTTGTTTAAAACTGAAAATTTAACTATTCCATTTATGGTTAAAAATTGATCTTTTTCAGTTCTAAATTCAACTATTTAGTTGAAACTATTTGGTCTTTTTTAGTTCAAAATTCAACTATTTCGTCGAAAAATCATGTATTTTGTTGAAAAATCGTTTTTTTTTGTATTGTATTCAGAAAATTGATCTTCTTGTTTGAAAATTAAGCTTCTTGTATGAAACTTCATCTTTTTCGTTGAAAATTTAAATATTCTATAATATTCCATAATTTTTTAAAGTGAAAATTTGACTGTTCTATTTTTGGTTGAAAATTCATCGGTTTTAGTTGAAAATTGAAGTATCTGGTTGAAAATTCATGTATTTTGTTGAAAAATCGTTCTTTTGAGTGGAATTCCGTTGTTTTTATTACTTTAAATCTTTTTTGGTTGAAATATCAACTACTCCTTTTTTCGTTCAGAATTCATGTTTTTGGAATAAAGATTGAATTAATTTAATTAATTAATTAATTAAAATTGGTTCAAAGTTACTCTTTTGTTAAAGATTAATATTTTTGTTGAAGATTCATCATTTTAATTGAAAATTCATCTCCTTGGTTGAAAAATGAGCTGTTTTGTTGAAAAATCGTTTTTTCTTTGGCTGACAATTAATTTTTTCACTGAAAATTTAACTATTCCAGTTGCAACTTCAACTATTTTGTTGAAAATTTGCTTATTTTTCTCGTTGAAAATTAATTTTTTTACGGAAAATGTAACTATTCAATTTTTGTTTGAAAAATTATCTTTTTTAGTTGAATATTTGACTTTTTTGGTAGAAATTATTTTTCAGGGTTGAAAAGTAATCTTTTTGTTGAAAATTCAATGATTCTAATTAGAAACTCATCATTTTCAATTGGAAATTCATATATTCTCGTGAAAATTCGTCTTCTTGGTTGAAAATTAATCTTTTTGGCTGAAAATTTAACTATCAAATTTAAAGATTGATCCTTTTAGTTTGAAATTCATATTTTTTGTTTAAAATTCACCTTTTTTGTTTAAAATTCAACTATTCCAGATGAAGATTTAGCAGCTTTAACTTATAATATTCAAATTTAAAAAAAATTCTTTTCCAACAGAAAATTTAGCTATTCCATTTCTGGAATTAATTTCACTTAAATATGCAGTGAATTTTAAGTATGAGTAGATAAAATAAAAATTTGCTCGAATTATTATTTAAATTCATGGACTTTAGAGAAAAGATCAAGAAATGATTAACTATGTTTTCAGTATTATTTAATTATTCAATTAATCTATCGTGCTAAAATATTTAAGAATAACTTATAATAAAAATTGAATTTCTAGAGACTAAACAAAAAAAAACATTATTTATAATAAACTCCCGGAACTGTATACATATTCTGAATTGATTGTTTGAAAATATGCGAAGTATTTGAATTGCTCCATGCTGTGAAAAATTATATCTAGAAAAAACATGAGATACCTGGAAAAAACCTGGAATTGTCAGGGAATTTTTTTTTCCAGGATTTGAGTGGACACATTGAGTAGGCACTAAACTAAAAAATCATTCACAAAAAAAGATGAATTCTCAACGGAAAATGTAAAAGTTGATATTTTAACTGCCAACTATTTTAATTTTAAATAAAAAAGTGTCAAATCCAACGAAAAAAGGACGAATTAAAAAACATTTCAACAAAATAGTTAAATTTTCGAACAAAAAATAATTTTCAACTTAGCAGATAAATCTTCAACCAAGAAAGATGAATGAATTATCAACAAAAAATGCAAAATTTTATATTTTAACCAAGAAATATTTTTATTTTATATCAGAAAATGTTGAATTCATTAAAAAATACAAATTTTCAACAGTAAAGGTAATTTTCAAACTTATATTTATTGATTTGATATAATTTAATGAATAATATAAATAAACAAAAGGTATAAACGCATAACCAAAGAGATGAATTTTCGATTGAAATTATGATTTCTCAAACAGAAAAATGTATCTGAACCAAAAAAATTTAATTTTAAATAAAAAACAGTTGAAGGAATTAAATTGGACCCTGAAACGTTTAATTAGAAAATTTTGTTTGTTTTTTCAATTTGGAGGGCGATAAAAAAAATCCAATTTAAAATCTAAAAAAAAGTTACATGTTACTTTCTAGCTATTTGATGCAGAATTAATACAAAGGC
Source organism: Andricus curvator (assembly GCA_932195095.1). Lineage (NCBI taxonomy): Eukaryota > Metazoa > Arthropoda > Insecta > Hymenoptera > Cynipidae > Andricus > Andricus curvator. The sequence continues at coordinate 81,086 of CAKNYM010045323.1, forward strand.
GGATCGCGTAAAAAATATTATTAGGTTTCAGGAAAATGGATAATAATTTTTTTTTGTTCTAGAAGCACGTTTTCTTAACTTTGGACAGTGATGAAAAATACAAATTTTAATTTAAAAATGTAAGAATTTTCTATCTAGCTAATGTCTTTCTCAATCGATGCAAAAAGCTTGATTGCAAAATTTTATTCGGTTACGAGGAAATGGAAAGATTGTTTTTTTATTTTTTAAGCCAATAAACACAATTTCAAATTTTGCGGGTTACAGTCTTATAGCATGCTACTTTCTAGATAAATTTAACTCAAAAGTATGATTTTTCAATGAAATTGTTCAATCCTTAATAAAAAAAAAATTATTTCCAACCAAACATTTTAAAGCAGTTTTAAACAAAAAAGGTTATATTTCTACCGAAAGATATAACTTTTCTACAAAACAGTTTAATTCTTAATCTAAAAATATTATTTTCAACAAAAAAGTTCATTTTCACTCTTGCTTAAGAAATATTAAGTGATTAAGAAAAAAAATTCATTCATTCCGAAATGTTTTTTTAATAAGCTCTATGTCCAATAAAAACAACAGCCTTGTGGATATTTTTGACAGAACCCCCATTATCTTGAGTGCTCTGTGGTTTTAAATAATTTAGAAAAGCTTCTCTGAAAAAATAATTTCCGCCAAGAGCTTTTTATTTCTAGTTTAATCAAACAGCTAACTTTAACCAAAATTGTTTACTCAAATATTCGATATAATTCTTTAATCGAGAAAAAATCAATAAATTAAATAGAACTTAAAGAAATATTTAACAGAAAAAATGGTGATGCTTTTTTTCAAGTTTCAGGCGTTTCAAGAATAATAATTTTCATTCTATATTTTACTTTGATTGATATAGAAAAAAAAAGTGTTGGAGAAGAATTTTTAGAAAAGTATAAAATTTTACAAAAATTGCCAGTGTAAACGTTCCCACAAAGTTTTTGTCAAATTTATTAAATTTATTTATATTTATAATTTCATCAAAATTAATGTCCTTGGCAATACCCTTGGGATATATCCTTTGTAATATAAGTTCCAAAAATGTTAAAGTTTCTGATTTTATTTTAGAATATACCGTCTATGTGCGGGCGGACATTTACGCGGGAAAACTTTGTCAACATTGACAGCTGTCCGATGACCAGAGATTTGATATGAAATTTTATTTTAGACACCATAGAGTATATCCCGTCCCGTCCCGTCCCGTCCCGTCCCGTCCCGTCCCGTCCCGTCCCGTCCCGTCCCGTCCCGTCCCGTCCCGTCCCGTCCCGTCCCGTCCCGTCCCGTCCCGTCCCGTCCCGTCCCATC
>CAKNYM010045323.1:82814-102226 GCA_932195095.1 Andricus curvator
CCCATCCCAACCACCCCACCCCATCCCATTCCATCCCATCCTATCCCTATGGATCCCCATTGGGATCCACTAATTTGGTCCAGTCCGACCCCACCACACCCCCCTCCATCCCACCTACCCGACCCCATCCCATTTCATTGCATACCATCCCATCCCACCCCATCCCACCCCATCCCATCCCATACCATCCCATTCCATCCCATTCCATCCCATCCCCATGGATCCCCATTGGGATCCACTAATTTGGTCCCGTCCCATCCTACCCAACCCCACCCTACCCCATCCAACCCCACCCTACCCCATCCACCCCCCATCTCATCCCAACTAGCCCACCCCACCCCACCTCACCCGATACCCCCACCCCACCCTGTCCCAACCACCCACCCGATCCCCCCACCCACCCTGTCCCAACCACCCACCCCATCCCAACCACCCCACCCCATCCCATTCCATCCCATCCTATCCCTATGGATCCCCATTGGGATCCACTAATTTGGTCCAGTCCGACCCCACCACACCCCCCTCCATCCCACCTACCCGACCCCATCCCATTTCATTGCATACCATCCCATCCCACCCCATCCCACCCCATCCCATCCCATACCATCCCATTCCATCCCATTCCATCCCATCCCCATGGATCCCCATTGGGATCCACTAATTTGGTCCCGTCCCGTCCCATCCAACCCAACCCCACGCCATCCCACCCAAACCCCCCCATCTCATCTCATCCCATCCCAAATACCCCACCACACCCCATCCCACCTTACCCGCCCCCATCGCATCCCATTTCATTCCATACCATCCAACCCTATCTCATACCTTCCCAAACACCCCAACGCACCCCATCCCATTCCATCCCATCCTATCCCCATTGGGATCCACTAATTTGGTTCCGTCCAGCCCCATCCCACCCAACCCCACCCGACCCCATCCCACCCTTCTCATCCCAACTAGCCCACCCCACCGCACCTCACCCGATCCCCCCACCCCACCCTGTCCCAACCACCCACCCCATCCCATCCCATCCCATTCCATCCCATCCTATCCCCATGGATCCCCATTGGGATCCACTAATTTGGTCCCGTCCCATCCCACCCAACCCCACCCGACCCCATCCCACCCAAACCCCCCAATCTCATCCCAACTAGCCCACCCCACCGCACCTCACCCGATTCCCCCACCCCACCCTGTCCCAAACACCCACCCCATCCCATCCCAACCACCCCACCCCATCCCATTCCATCCCATCCTATCCCCATGGATCCCAATTGGGATCCACTAATTTGGTCCCGTCCCATCCCACCCAACCCCACCCGACCCCATCCCACCCAAACCCCCCAATCTCATCCCAACTAGCCCACCCCACCGCACCTCACCCGATTCCCCCACCCCACCCTGTCCCAAACACCCACCCCATCCCATCCCAACCACCCCACCCCATCCCATTCCATCCCATCCTATCCCTATGGATCCCCATTGGGATCCACTAATTTGGTGTTAATTTTATTGGCAATTTTGACAGAATAATTTATTATTCCATTCAATTTATTGAAGACACCTTTGCGCCGCAAACTGATCTGATCGATTTTGAAATGACAGTGTTAACAGGTTCCGGTATAGTTAGTAATTCAGTACCCACGATGTTGCCAGGAAAACCGGTTAATTATAAAACTAGAGCATGGATGATAAAATAGCCAATGTGATTCCCGGACATGATTGTAGGTAATCAAATGTATTGCTTTTTAATAACAGAGATTCTGACTTTTATTTTTGAAATCAAGATTAGTAAAGCGAATATGAAACGAGAAGAAACCGAGGCAAAAAAATTATACATAATGTGAAGTATTATGTATGATTTTCTTTTATTTATTCATTTTTTGTATAAAAAACGTTAAAATTATAGATAATTTTTAACTAATTCAATTTATAATATTAAATTTTTGGTAATAAAAGTTAAAAAGTTTCAACTGAAGTTTTCATAATAAGCTACAATTTTGAAGCTTTGCAAATTCATACTTTTCGAATATTTTTAAACAAAAGAATTGGTGAAATTCCAATTTTAAGTAAGAATAATTTAAATAAAAAATTGACATAATTTTCATGTTCCAATAGTTAAAGAATTTTAAATCGAACTATTAAAAATGAGTTCTCTCGTTTCAAATTGAAGAAAAATACCAACTTGAACTATTACAAAATAAGCAATCATATTCGCAATAAAGATAACAGAGGAATGAGAACTTTAGTTTTTGTTTCCTTTGCTAGTACAAGCGAAAATTACATTTGAGGGCCGTCTATGAACTACAGAAGATTTTTTTAAAGAATGTTTCCTTTTCCCCTTTTTTCAAAAAAATTCACATTTTTTCCCTTTTCCTCATTTTTTTGCTTAAATGCTAACGGAATTAATGCTAAATTAAAACTGAAATAATAAAATTCAACTAATTTTTCTTGAAAATTTAATTTTTTTTTCAGTTAAAAAGTTAATTTTTTTGGTTAAAAATTCTTCCGGATTTCTCATATTCTGACCACGAGTTTCCTTTTACTTGGATGATTTTTCCTAGGTTGAAGTACTAGGTACACTACGGTACAAAAAAGGATAATTTTTCAATTGGTCAATAATAGTCTTCTCGAATGAACTATTTGATTTTCCTTTTTATATATCACATGAGGTAATCGATTGCCTTATGGTATTATTTTGCAAATAAAGTGCATAAAAAAATGTGAAAATTGTAGCCAAATCTATCATAGAGGTAAAAAAAAAAAAACATTTCACTACAATAAACATTTTTCTATTAAAATACATGTAAAAATTGAAACTTGGACAAGTGTTTGTCTTCAAATCTTTAAACAATTTTGCGAAATATTTGAAATATTTTAGAAATATTTGGCAATATTTGTGAAATTATTGAAATCTTTGTGAAATATTTGAAAAATGATTGAAGTTTTCATGAAGTATTTTAAATATATCCGAAATCTTTGTGAAATTATTGAAATCTTCGTTCAATCTTTAAAATCTATCTGAAACTTTTGTGAAATAATATAAGTATTTGTCAAATCTTTGAAATCTATCTGAAATCTTTGAAAAATAATTGAAATCTATGTGAAATCTTTGTAAAATCTTTGCGAATTCTCTGAACATCTTTGTGAAATCTTTGCGAATTCTTTAAAAAATTTTGCAAACTATTCGAAATGTTTGGAATCATTGAAATGTTTGTGAAATTTGTGTGAAGTCTTTGTAAAATCACTGTGAATTCTTTGAAAATCTTTGCGAAATATTTGATAATATTTGTGAAATTATTGAAATCTTTGAGAAATGATTGATGTCTTCGTGAAGTCTTTCAAGTCTATCCGAAATATTTGAAATCTTTGTGAAATCATGAAGAAATCATTGAAGTCTTTGTTCAATCTTTGAAATCTAACTGAAATCTTTGTTAATTAATATAAGTCTTTGAAATCTATCTTTAATCTTTGAAATCTTTGAGAAATAATAGAATTTTTTGTGAAATCTTTGCGAATTCTCTAAAAAATTTTGCAAACTATTCGAAATATTTGTGAAATCTTTGGAATCATTGAAATGTTTGTGAAATCTCTGTGAATTCTTTAAAAATCTTTGCGAATATTTGGAATATTTTTGAAATATTTGGTAATATTTGTGAAATTATTGAAATCTTTGTCAAATCATTGAGAAAAGATTGAAGTATTTGTGAAGTCCTTCAAATATATCCGAAATGTTTGAAATCTTTGTGAAATCGTTCAGGAATCATTGAAGTCTTTGTTCAATCTTTGAAATCTATCTGAAATCTTTGTGAAATAATATAAGTCTTTCTGAAATCTTTTAAATATATCTGAAATCTATGTGAAATGATATAATTCTTTGTGAAATCTTTGAAATCTATCCGAAATCTTTGACATCTTTGTGAAATCTTTGTGAATTCTCTGAAAGTATTTGTCAAATCTTTGAAATCTATCTGATATATTTGAAATATTTGAGAAATAATTGAAATCTATGTGAAATCTTTGTAAAATCTTTGCGAATTTTCTAAAAATGCATGTGAAATATTTAAAATCTTTGTGAAATCATTGATATATTTGCTTAATCTTTAAAATCTATCTGACATCTTTGCGAAATCTTTGAAATATTTGTGAAATGTTTGTGAAGTCTTTGTGAAATCACTGTGAATTCTTTAAAAATCTTTGCGAAATATTTCAAATATTTTTTAAATATTTGGTAATATTTGTGAAATTATTGAAATATTTGTGAAATCTTTGATAAATGATTGAAGTCTTTGTGAAGTGCTTCAAGTCTATCCAAAATGTTTGAAATCTTTGTGAAATCATTCAGGAATCATTGAAGTTTTTGTTCAATCTTTGAAATCTATCTGAAATCTTTGTGAAAAAATATAAGTCTCTCCGAAATCTTTGAAATCTATCTGAAATGTTTGTGAAATATTTGAAATTTTCGTGAAATCATTGAAATCATTGCTAAATCTTTAAAATATATCTGAAATCTTTGCGAAATATTTGAAATCTTTGTGAAAGCATTCAGGAATCATTGAAATCTTTATTCAATCTTTGAAATCTATCTGAAATCTTTGTGAAATAATATAAGTCTTTCTGAAATCTTTGAAATCTATCTGAAATCTTTGCGAAATATTTGAAATCTTTGTGAAATCTTTGCGAATTCTTTAAAAATCTTTGCGAAATATTTGAAATCTTTGTGAAATCATTGAAATATTTGCTCAATCTTTGAAATCTATCTGAAAACTTTGCGAAATATTTGAAATCTTTGCAAAATCTTTGAAATCATTGCTCAATCTTTGAAATATATCTGAAAACTTTGCGCAATATTTGAAATCTTTGAAATCATCGAAATGTTTGTGAAGTCTTTGTGAAATCTCTGTGAATTCTTTAAAAATATTTGCGAAATATTTGAAATTTTTATTAAATATTTGGTAATATGTGTGAAATTATTGAAATCTTTGTGAAATCTTTGACAAATGATTGAAGTCTTTGTGAAGTCCTTCAAATATATCCGAAATGTTTGAAATCTTTGTGAAATCATTATGAAATCGTTGAAATCTTTGTTCAATCATTGAAATCTATCTGAAATCTTTGTGAAATCTTTGAAATCATTGAAGTGTTTGTGAAATGTTTGTGAAATCTCTGTGAATTCTCTAAACAATTTTGCGAAATATTAAAAATATTTGGCAATATTTGTGAAATTATTGAAATCTTTGTGAAATGATTGAAGTCTTTGTGAAGTCTTTCAAATCTATCCAAAATATTTGAAATCTTTGTGGAATCATGAAAAAATAATCTTTTTTCAATCTTTGAAATCTATCTGAAATCTCTGTGAAATAATATAAGTCTTTGTGAAATCTTTGAAATCTATCCGAAATCATTTACATCTTTGTGAAATCTTTGTGAATTCTCTAAAAGTCTTTGCGAAATATCTGAAATCTTTGTGAAGTCATTGAAATCTTTGCTCAATCTTGAAAATCTATCTTAAATCTTTGTGAAATATTTGAAATCTTTGTGAAATCTTTGAAATCATTGAAATGTTTGTGAAGTCTTTGTGAAATCTCTGTGAATTCTTTAAAAATCTTTGCGAAATATTTGAAATTTTTTATAAATATTTGGTAATATTTGTGAAATTATTGAAATCATTGTGAAATCTTTGACAAATGATTGAAGTCTTTGTGAAGTCCTTCAAATATATCCGAAATGTTTGAAATCTTTGTGAAATCATTAAGAAATCGTTGAAATCGTTGTCCACTCTTTGAAATCTATCTGAAATCTTTGTGAAATAAAATAAATCTTTGTGAAATCTTAGAAATCTATCTGAAATCTTTGTGAAATAATATAAGTCTTTGTGAAATGTTTGAAAACTATCTGAAATGTTTGAAATCTTTGAGAAATAATTGAAATCTTTGTGAAATCTTTGCGAATTGTCTTAGAATCTTTGTGAAATATTTGAAATCTTTGTGAAGTCAGTGAAATCCTTGCGAAATATTTGAAATCTTCATGAAATCTTTGAAATCATTGAAGTTTTTGTGAAATGTTTTTGAAATCTTTGTGAAATCTCTGTGAATTCTGTAAATAATTTAGCGAAATATTTGGCAATATTTGTGAAATTATTGAAATCTTTGAGAAATGATTGAAGTCTTTGTGAAGTCTTTCAAATCTATCCGAAATGTTTGAAATCTTTGTGGAATCATGAAGGAATAATTCAAATCTTTTTTCAATCTTTGAAATCTATGTGAAATCTCTGTGAAATAATATAAGACTTTGTGACATCTTTAAAATCTATCCGAAATCATTAGAATCTTTGTGAAATCTTTGTGAATTCTCTAAAAGTCTTTGCGAAATATTTGAAATCTTTGTGAAGTCATTGAAATCTTTGCTCAATCATTAAAATCTGTCTGAAATCTTTGTGAAATCTTTGTAATCATTGAAATGTTTGTGAAGTCTTTGTGAAATCTCTGTGAATTCTTTAGAAATCTTTGCAAAATATTTGGTAATATTTGTGAAATTATTGAAATCTTTGAGAAATGATTGAAGTCTTTGTGAAGCCTTTCAAATCGATCCGAAATATTTGAAATCTTTGTGAAATAATTAAGGAATCATTGAAATCTTTGTTCAATCTTCGAAATCTATCTGAAATCCTTGGGACTGGCCATTTACCGACAGAGAAAGATAGGGTAGGAGCCTACATTACCGGTCACCGATAAGGTAAAAATCTGCATTATATTAAGCCAGTACAGGAGAAACCTAGATTACCTTTAACAAATAATGCATAAATGTAGATAATCTACAGTCGGTAAAGCAGGAATCTGACAGATAGTCTATTATTTGACTATTTGAAGAAATAATTTTCTTGGTTTGAAATAGTGATAAAAAATCAACCATTTCTTCATTTATAGCCAGTACTTCATTTGAATCAATTTTTTCTCAATCAAAGGAATATTATCAATCAAATTATTTCTTTAAATCAAAGCAGGGAAACGTGATTTTTCAAAATAAACAAAAACTTTTCTCTGTTATTTTAATCATTTTATTATTAACTACTAGGGTTAGCCCACCAATTTTTGCCTCCCCCCAAATTTTTCCACCCTTCTCTCATTTATTACATAATACATTTTTTTAACATGTTTTCCCTCAATTAATTTAATACTACCATTATATTTACAGCTATTGCATATATTAGTTACCCGGTGGATTTAAGTATTTATCCGAAATTAAATAAATTAATTTCGGTTTTTAGCATACCTAACCGTTTTATTGAAGATTCGTCTTTTTGGATAAAAAAATCAACTATTTGGCATAAAATAGAACTGTTTGGTTAAAAATCGAAGTTTTTGTTGAAAGTTAAGTTGTTCTGTTACAAATTCCTCGTTTTGGAATAAAAATTCAACCATTTAGGTAGAAAATTCAACTATTGGTTGGAAATTCGTGTTCAAAATTTATCTTTTCGGCAGATTATTTGACTGCTTGGTTAACATGTAACTCTTTTGTTAAAAATTCAACTGTTTTGGCGAAAATTTCTCTTTTTGGGTTTAAAATTTAATTATTTATGTAGAGAATTTAGCGTTTGGTTTAAAATGCATATTTTCTGGTTGACAATCAAACTGTTTTGTAAAAAATTAAAGAATGTAATTGAAAAGTTATCCTTCATGGTTGATAATTCCTCTGTTTTGTTGAAAAAATTTCTTTTTTGTGATGAAAATTTAACCATTTGGTAGAAAATTAAGCTTTTGGTTGAAAATTTACAGTATTTTGTTCAGAATTAAACTGTTTTGCAGAAAATTAGAAAATATAATCAAAAGTGTATCCTTCTCGGTAGAAAATGCAACTACTTTTTTAAAAATTCGCCTTTTTGGATTTAGAGAGAAAATTTAGCTTTTGGTTGAAAATTCAACTATTTTGTTGAAAATTTGTCTTTTTGGATTGAAAATTCAACTATTTAGGTAACAACTTTTACTATTGGTTAAAAATTCATATTTTCTTGTTGAGAATTAAGCTGTTTTGTAGAAAATTAAATAATTTTATTGGAAAGTTACTCTTCTTAGTTGAAATTTCAACTGTTTTGTTGAAAATTATTTTTTTCGGTAGTAAATTTAACTATTTGACAGATAATTTAACTTTTTGTTTAAAAACTAATTTTTTTTTTGAAAATTCATTTTTTTGGTTCGGCAATTTAACAATTTAGATAAAAAATTTAGCTTTTGGTTGAAAATTCATTTTTCGTTGTTGAGAATGAAACTAATTTGTTTATACTATTTAGGTAGCAAGTTTTACTATTGGTTAAAAATTCGTATTTGCTTGTTGAGAATTAAGCTGTTTTGGAGAAAATTTAACAATTTTATTGCAAAATTTACCATTCTTAGTTAAAATTTCAACTGTTTTGTTGAAAATTCTTTTTTTTTCTAGTAAATTTATCTACTTGACAGATAATTTAACTTTTTGTTTAAAAACTAACTTTGTTTTTGAAAATTCAACTGTTTTGTTGAATATTCATTTTCTGGGCTTGGCAATTTAACCATTTAGATAGAAAATTTAGCTTTTGGTTGAAAATTTATATTTTTTTGTTGAAAATTAAACTAATTTGTTAAAAATTTGTCTTTTTGGATTGAAAATTCAACTATTTAGGTAGCAAATTTAACTATTGGTTGAGAATTTATATTTTCTTGTTGAGAACTAAATTTTTTTGTAGAAAACAATTTCATTGACAAGTTTAACTTCTTGGTCGAAAATTTACCTGTTTTGTTGAAAATTCAACCATTCGGGTAGAAAATTTAAATATTGGTTAAAAATTGACCTTTTTGTTAAAAATCCGTCTTCTTGGTGATTCAATTTAACCATTTAGGTAGAAAATTTAACTACTGGTTGAAAATTCATATTTTCTTGTTGAGAATTAAACTGTTTTGTAGAAAATTCAAAAATTGTATTCAAAAGTTACCCTTTCTAGTTAAAAAATTCAACAGTTTCGTTAAAAAAATTTATTTTTGGATTCAAAATTGCACTATTTGGTAGAAAATTGAACTATTTGTTTAAAAAATAACCTTTTTGTCGAAAATTAAACTATTTCGTTGAACATTTCTCTTGTTGGGTTGGCAATTAAAACATTTATGTAGAAAATTCAGCTGTTGGTTAAAAGTTTACATTTTATTTTTAAGAATTAAACAGTTTTGTAAAAAATTAAAAAATATAATCAAAAAGTTATTCTCCTTGATTGAAAATTCAACTGAATTTGATTCAAAATTAAATTTTGTTGCTGAAAAATGATAAATGGGTGCTGGCTAGCCCGTCATGGACAAAAAATTTTCAAAGTATCAAATCCAAATATCTTTCTACACATTTCCAAAAATAGCCAGGGTGCTTAAAATCATCAAAGGCGAAGAATAAAAATTTAAAAAAAAAAAGAATTTTTTTTTTCTCATCGCCTAGTCACCTCTTTTCGGGCCCTTATCAGGTGCTGCTTTTTCCTTGACCCATTTTTCATTTCCCCGGACCATTAATATTAAAATAGCAGCACTTTGATCTCGTAATATTTTTAACATAGGATCTTTTATAAACGGTATAAAGCAATATTTCAGATGAAAAATTAAAATTTTCAAATTGATTTATTTATTGTAAACAAAAAAAAATTCTACTTAAAGTTGACTTTTTAACAAAATACTTGAATTTTAAAGAAAATAATTAAATTTTTAACCAAAATAATTGAATTTTCCACCTGAAAAGACAAAAGATGAATTCTCAACAAAAATTCTAATAGTTAATATTTCAACCAAAAAAATCAAATTTCATAAAAAAAATGAATTTCAAAACCAAGAAGATGACATTTTAACAAATAAAGGTTTTTCAGTCATTAGAGAAAAAAAATGTCATCTAAATTGTTGAACTTTCAAGCCAAAAGACGAAGTTTCTGTAGAAAAATTGAATTTTCGGGAAAAAAATAATTTTTTAACAAAATAGTTAAATTTTCAACCAATGAGATAAACCTTCATTTAAAAAGATAAATTTTCAATATAGCAGTTCAACTTTAAATACACGCATTTGAATTCTTAAGAAAGTGGTTCATTCAAAATTTTTAAACAATATATTTGAATCCAAAAGCAAAGAAGATGAAATTTCAAGCAAACAGTTGCATTTTTATACAAAAAAGATTAATTTTTCATCCAAAAAAGGTTTTATTGACTTTTCAATATAAAAATATGAATTTTGAACAAAAAGTAAATTTTCTACGAAAATAGTTGAATTTTTAATACAACAATACGAATTTGCGACAATCAGTTGAACTTCCAACCAAAAAGCATGACTTTTCAATAAAATTGTAGAATTTTCAACAAAACAGTTGCATTTTTCTCGAAGAAAGACGCAATTTCTACTAAAATAGATGAATTTTAAACTAAAAAGATAATTTTCATCCAAAAAAGATTTCAGTTGAATGTTCAACACTAAGATATGAATTTTAAACAAAAAGTGAATTTTTCACGGAAACACTTGAATTTTCAACCCAAAAATCAAATTTTTAACAAAAAAAGTTTAATTTTAAACCAAAAAGGATAACTTTTTAACAAAAATGTTGAATTTTCAACCAAACAGTTGCATTTTTTTCAAAGAAAGATGCAATTTCTATTAAAATAAATGAATTCTTCATTAAAAAGAAAAATTTAAGAAAAATAGTCGAATTTTCACTCAAAAAAGGTTTTAGTTGAATTTTCAACACTACGATTTGTATTTTAAACAAAAAGTACATTTTCAGCAAAAATAGTTGAATTTTCAACCCAAAAAGATGAATTTTCAACAAAATAGTTGCATTTTTCTCCAAGAAAGACGTAATTTCTACTAATATAGATGAATTTCAAATTAAAAAAAAAATAGTCGAATTTTCAGCCAAAAAATATTTAAGTTGATTTTTCAACACTAAGATATGAATTTTAAACAAAAAGTAAGTTTTCTACGAAAATAGTTGAATTTTCAACCTAGAAATATGAATTTTCAACAAAACAGTTTTCTTGAAGAAAGAGACAGTTTCTACTAAAATAGATGAATTTTAAATTAAAAAGATAAATTAAAAAAAATAGTCGAATTTTCATTAAAAAAAGATTTCGGTTTAATTTCCAACACTACGATATGAATGTGAAACAAAAAGTAAATCTTTCACGAAAACACTTGAATTTTTAAACCAAAAAGACGAATTTTTAACAAAAAAGTTGAATTTTAAACCAAAAAGAATGACTTTTTAGCAAAATTGTTGAATTTTCAACCAAACAGTTGCATTTTTTCTAAATAAGATGCAATTTCTATTAAAATTGATGAATTTCAAATTAAAAAGATAAATTTAAGAAAAATAGTCGAATTTTCATCCAAAAAATATTTTAGTTGAATTTTCAATACTAAGATATGAATTTCAAACAAAAAGTAAATTTTCTACGAAAATAGTTGAATTTTCAACCCAAAAAGTCGAATTTTCAACCAAACAGTTGCATTTTTCTCCAAGAAAGAACCAATTTCTGCTAAAATAGATGAATTTGAAATTAAAAAGATAAATTTAAGAAAAATAGTCGAATTTTCATACAAAAAGGATTTCAGTTGAATTTTCAACACTAAGATATGAATTTTGAACAAAAAATAAATTTTTTACGAAAAAACTTGAATTTTTAACAAGAAAGTTGAATTTTAAACCAAAAAGGATGACTTTTTAACAAAATTGTTGAATTTTCAACCAAACAGTTATATTTTTTTTCAGAAAGATGCAATTTCTATTAAAATAGCTGAATTTTAAATTGAGAAGACAAATTTAAAAAAAAGTCAAACTTTCATCCAAAAAAGATTTCAGTTGAATGTTCAACACTACGATATGAATTTTGAACAAAAAGTAATTTTTCTACGAAAATAGTTGAATTTTCAACCCTCAAAGACGAATTTTCAATATAACAGTTGAATTGCCAACCAAAAAGGATGATTTTTTAACAAATTGTTAAATTTTTAAACAAATAATAAAATTTAGAACTAAAAAGTTAATCATCAACAATTTCAATTTTATTATTCTTGAAAGTTATTTAAAGTTATATAAATTCCCTGACTTTTACAATATTTCTTTTGTTCATTCCCTGACTTTTCCTTGACCAGTAAAATTTCCTGCCTTTTTTGAAAATTGTTGTTGGCTAGGGTCGTTATCACTCACCAGGTTTCTTTGGCGCGTAAATTTAAATTCTTATTAAATTTATGTAAAATTACTGAGTTATTTGTTTCATTTGTGAATTTCCAAAAATTACGTACATGAATGAAGGAGCCCCCCCCCCCTACCGTAACGAATCGTAACAAAATATCTCAACACCCCCCTCCCCCTTGAGCTGTTAAGTAATTTAAGTACGGTCCCTAAAATAGATTTTTACAAGTCCGACTGATTGGCGCCAGACTAGCATTAGATTAGCCTGTCCAGACTAGCGTTCGACCATACGAAAACGTTTCACTTCTAGTCGCGCCATAATATAACTAAACTAACGCCTTGGCAGCGCCACATTAGTGGTTAGAACGGTCTAGCCCAGTGATGCCAATGTTGGCGCCTTTTGCTACTGCGCTTGCGTTCGGGCCGCGCACTGATTGGTCGCAGTTGGCGCGCTATTCAAAATTGGAATTAAAAACGATTCTTGTAATTTAAATAAATAATCATTGGAAAATGCGCAAGAATGTATATAAATTGTACAACTTCTGATTTGAGACACCTGAAATTAAATGTTTTGTGAAATATAAGTTATTCTTTGGAAGGCAAAGAAAATAAACTGTTATACAATTTATAGTTAGTTGTACAATTTATATAAATTCTTCTGCATTTTTCAATAATTATTTATTTAAATTACAAGGATTGTTTTTAATTCCAATTTTGAATTGCGCGCCAATTGCGGCCAACCAGTGCGCGGCCCGAACGCAAGCGCAGTAGCAAAAAGCGCCAACATTGGCATCACTGGTCTAGTCTGGCCCCGAATAGTTCCCCGATAATTTCCTATACGGGATTACCCTCTGGCGTCGTGAAAGCTCTTTTGGATGGACAAACTCTAAATTTGGGCTCGGGACAGCAGTAATTTTTGGATGAAGTTTGATTAAATTTGAGAAGAGCGGAAGTTGGTGCTTGGTTTATGCGAAAAGAAGAGAAAAGAATTTGTGATGGGGTGATAGGGTGATAGGGTGAGACGGTGAGGTAGGTAGGGTTAGGGTTTTCACTCGACGAGCGATCCGGAGTCCTCAGGAGATTTATAAAGGGAAAACTCGTAAATTATAAATACAGGGGACGTATATGTACAATGTGAATCCACATAGTCCCTTTGCGCTGACATTTACTATCTATCACCAAGGCTGACCTGACCGTAAAACACAAAAACTCGTTCACAGACTGAAACGGAAATTAGGACTCTATTCTCTTCCATATAACAAAATCTCTTCAAAAATGTCCCTAATATTATCCAAGACATCGTCAATTTGATACACACTCGATCCGTACAAGCCGGTTTTTATATTTTAGGAAAAAACTGGAAATAAAATTAATTTCAAATTTTTTTATGGTTCAACTTTCAACCAGGTAGTTGAACTCTCAATTTTTTTCCAGAAAAAGATGCATCTTCAACAAAATAAATTAATTTTCTACCAAATAGTACGAATTTTAACAAAATAGTTCAATTTTAAACCAAAGAAATAAATCTTTAAACAAGAAAATTATTTTTCACAAATTAGTTAGGCTTTCAACCAAGCAATTGTATTTCTAATAAAAAAAGGTCAATTTTCACCTATTAGTTGAATTTTCAAACCCAAATATCAATTTTCCAATAATGAATTTTCTAGTAAATATTTAAAGTTTCAACATAAAAAGTATAAATTTTTGACAAACAATGGGATAGTTAAATTTTAAACCAAAGGGACGAATCTGCGACAACAAATTAATTTTTAACAAATTAGGTAAATTTTCAACCAACTAGTTTAATTCCTTATTAAAAAATATGAATTTTTAACCAAATAGTTGAGCTTCTAACACAAAAGATCCATTTTCCACCAAGAAAATGAATTTTCCACCAAGAAAATGAATTTTCCACCAAGAAAATGAATTTTCCACCAAGAAAATGAATTTTCGCCCAAAAATAAGAATTTTTTGAACAAATAATGGAATTATTATTTTAAAAAATACCAACTAGATGTACTCCAAATTAAGAAGATTAATTTTCTGCAAAAAGATGCATCTTCAACATAATAAATTAATTTTCTATCAAATAGTACAAATTTAAAAAAAAGTTCAATTTTGAACTAAAGAGATAAATCTCTTCAGTTAAAAATTTTTTTTTAAATTATTATTTTTTTTACAAATTAGTTAAGCTTTCAGCCAAGCAATTATATTTTCAATAAAAAAAGTTCAATTTCAACCTAGAAGTTACATTTTCAAACCCAAAAAACAATTTTTCAATAAAGAATTTTTCAGTAAATAATTAAATTTTCAACTTAAATGTATAATTTTTCGACAAAAAATGAAATAGTTATATTTTTAACCAACGGGACGAATCTTCAAATGAAAATTAATTTTTAGCTAACTAGTTAAACTTTCAACCAAGTGGTTCAATTCTTTAACAAAAAATAAACAATTTTAACCAAATGGTTGCACTTTTAACACAAAATATCAAATTTCCACTAAGAAATTTTTTTTTTTTTTAAATACGAACTTTTTTAACAAATAGTGGAATTATTATTTAAAAAATTACCAAATAGGTGCATTTCAAATTTAGGTTACTTTTTTGCAAAAAGATGCCTCTTTAACAAAATAAATAAATTTTCTATCTAAATAGTACAAATTTAAAAAAAATGGTTCAATTTTAAACTAAAGAGATAAATCTTTAAACAAAAAAATTAATTTTTTACAAATTGGTTAAGCTTTCAGCCAAGCAATTGTATTTCTAATAAAAAAGATCAATTTTTAACCGAATAGTTGAATTTTTAACATAAAAGATTTCAATTTTTCAATTTAATTGTCGAACATGAAAATTCATTTTCTAACAAAAATACGAATTTTCAACAAAATAATACATTTTCAAGTAAATAATTGAAGTTTCAACATGAAAAGTAGAAATTTTTGACAAAAAATGGAATAGTTATATTTTAAACCAAAGGACGAATCTTCAACAAGAAATTCATTTTTAACAAATTTGTTATACTTTCGACCAAGTAGTTTAATTCCTAATTAAAGAATATGAATTTTTAACCTAATATTTTAGCTTTTAACACAAAATATGAATTTGCCATCAAGAAAATTAATTTTCTCCCAAAAATACGAATTTCTTTAACAAATAGTGGAATTATTATACAAAATTATTAATTTTCTATCAAATAGTAAAAATTTTAGCAAAAAGTTTAATTTTAAACAAAAGAGATAAATCTTTAAACAAGAAAATTAATTTTTTATAAATTAGTTGAACTTTCAACCAAGCAATTGTATTTCTAATAAAAAAGGTGAATTTTAACCTAGTAGTTGAATTTTCAAACCCAAATATCAATTTTCCAATAATGAATTTTGTAGTAAATAATTGAAGTTTCAACTTAAAAAGTATAAATTTTTAACAAGAAATGGAATAGTTAAATTTTAAACCAAAGGGAGAAATCTTCCACAAAAAATTAATTTTTAACAAATTAGTTAAACTTTCAACCAAGTGGTTTATTTCTTTCGAAAAAATAAAAATTTTCAACCAAATGGTTGAGCTTTTAACACAAAATGTCAATTTGCAACCAAGAAAATTAATTTTCTCCCAAAAATAAGAATTTTTTGAAGAAATAGTCGAATTATTATAAAAAAATTACCAAATAGATGCATTTCAAATTAAAAAGATTACTTCTCTACGAAAAGATGCAACTTTAACAAAATTAATTTATTTCCCATCAAATAGTACAAATTTTAACAAAAAGTTTAATTTTAAACTGAAGAGATAAATCTTTAAACAAGAAAATTAATTTTTTACAAATTAGTTGAGCTTTCAACCAAGCAATTGTATTTCTAATAAGAAAGGTGAATTTTAACCTAGTGGTTAAATTTTCAAACCCAAAGATCAATTTTCCAATAATAAATTTTGTAGAAAATAGTTAAAGTTCCAACTTAAAAAGTATAAATTTTTGACAAAAAATGGAACAGTTAAATTTCAAACCAAAGGGAGGAATCTTCAACAAAAAAATAATTTTTAACAAATTAATGAAACTTTCAACCAAGTAGTTTAATTGCCTATTAAAAAATATTAATTTTTAACCAAATATTTGAGCTTTTAACACGAAAGATCAATTTTCCACCAAGAAACTTGATTTTCTCCTAAAAACACGAATTTTTTTAACAAATAGTGGAATTATTATAAAAAAATTACCAAATAGATTAATTTCAAATTCAGAAGGTTACTTTTTTGTAAAAAGATGCATCTTTAATCAAATTAATTAATTTTCTATAAAATAGTACGAATTTTAACAAAAACTTTAATTTTAAACGAAAGTGATAAATCTTTAAAGAAGAAAATTAATTTTCTACAAATTAGTTGAGCTTTCAACCAAGAAATTGTATCTATAATAAAGAAGGTGAAATTTAAACTAGTAGTTAAATTTTGAAACCCAAATATCAATTTTTCAATAATGAATTTTCTAGTAAATAATCAAAGTTTCAACTTAAAAAGTATAAATTTTTCACAAAAAAAGGAATCGTTAAATTTTAAACCAACGGGACGAATCTTCAAATGAAAATTAATTTTTAGCAAACTAGTTAAACTTTCAACCAAGTGGTTTAATTCTTTAACAAAAAATCAAAAAAATTTAACCAAATGATTGAGCTAATAACACAAAATATTAAATTTCCACTAAGAAAATTAATTTTTTCTAAAAATACGAACTTTTTACACAAATAGTGGAATAATTTAAAAAAAATTACCAAATAGACGCATTTTAAATTGAGAAGGTTACTTTTCTGCAAAAAGATACATCCTTAACAAAATAAATAAATTTTCAATCAAATAATACGAATTTAAAAAAAATGGTTCAATTTTAAACTAAAGAGATAAATCTTTGAACGAAAAAATTAATTTTTTACAAATTGGTTAAGTTTTCAACCAAGCAATTGTATTTATAATAAAAAAGATAATCTTTTAACCAAATAGTTGAATTTTTAACACAAAAGATTTCAATTTTTCAATTCAATTTTCCAACATGAAAATTAATTTTCTAACAAAAAATACGAATTTAAAACAAAATAATCAATTTTCTAGTGAACTATTGAAGTTTCAACATGAAAAGTGTAAATTTTGAAAAAAAAAAAAATGGAATAGTTATATTTTAAACCAAAGGGTCGAATCGTCAACAAAAAATTCATTTTTAACAAATTAGTTATACTTTCAACCGAGTCGTTTAACTTCTTATTAAAAAATATTAATTTTTAACCCAATATTTAAGCTTTCAAAACACAAGATGAATTTTCCATCAAAAAATTAATTTTCTTCCAAAAATACGAATTTCTTTAACGAATAGTGGAATTATAATAAAAAATGACCAATTAATTTATGCATCTTTAACAAAATAAATTAATTTTCTATCAAATAGTATAAATTTTAACAAAAAGTTTAATTTCAAACCTAGTAGTTGAATTTTCAAACCCAAATATCAATTTTCCAATAATGAATTTTTTAGTAAATAATTGAAGTTTCAACTTCAAAAGTATAAATTTTTGACAAAAAATGGGATAATTAAATCATAAACCAAAGGGACAAATCTCCAACAAAAAATCAATTTCTAACAAATTAGTTAAACTTTCAACCAACTAGTTTAATTCTTTATCTAAAATATGAATTTTTAACAAAATAATCGAGCTTTTAACAAAAAAGATCAATTTTTCACAAAGAAAATTAATTTTCTCCCGAAAATAAGAATTTTTTGAACAAATAGTGGAATTATTATTTAAAAAATTACCAACTAGATACATTTCAAATTAAGAAGATTACTTTTCTACAAAAAGATGCATCTTTAACAAAATAAATTAATTTTCTATCAAATAGTACAAATTTTAACAAAAAGTTTAATTGTAAACTAAAGAGATGAATCTTTCAACAAAAAAATTAATTTTTTACAAATTGTTTAAGCTCTCAACCAAGCTATTGCATTTCTAATAAAAAGATGAATTTTTAACCAAATAGATTTCAATTTTTCCATTCAATTGTCCAACATGAAAATTCATTTTCTAACAAAAAATAAGAATTTTTAACAAAATAATAATTTTTCAAGTAAATAATCGAAGTTTCAACATGAAAAGTACAAACTGACAAAAAATGGAATAGTTATATTTTAAATCAAAGGGACGAATCTTCAACAAAAGAGTTGAATTTTCAACCAAAGAACATTATTTAGTCAAGAAAAATAATGCAATTATATTTTGTTTTTGACCAAATTGATGAATTTTTTACCAAAAAGAATTACTTTGTACTAAAAAGATCAATTTTCAAGAAAATAAATCGATTCTAATTTTTACTTGAAAAACAGTCGAGTTAAATACAAAAGACGAATTTTAAACAAAGGAATTGAATTTTCAACCAAGGAAGGTTACTTAGTCAAGAAAGAAAAAAATTCAACAAAATTTTGTTTTTGACCGAATAGATGAATTTTGTACCAAGAAAATTAATTTTCTACAAAAAAGACGAACTTTCAACCAAATAGATTTATTTTTCACCAAGAAGATTGATTTTCTACAAAAAGACGAATGTTTTACCATATAGTTATATTTTCAGCTTAAGAAATGAATTTTCAACTAAAATGATGAATTTTCTACCAAAAATTAAATTTTAAACCAAAAAGAAGAATTTTCATGCAAGAAGAATTATTTCTTACTAGAAAGATCAAGTTTTAAGAAGATAATTCAATTTTAAATAAAATATTTAAATTTTTAATTAAAGAACAGTTGACTAAATAAAAAAGACGAATTTTAAACCGAATAATTACATTTTGAACTAAAAAAATAAATTTTTAACCAAAGTGAATTACTTTGTACTAAAGAGATTAATCTTTAAAAAATAAATTAATTTCAAGAAAATAAATTAATTTTAAGAAAATAAATTAATTTAAAAAAAATAAATTAATTTTAAGAAAATAAATTAATTTTAAAGAAAATTTTTAATTAAAAAATTTAAATTACATACAATAGACGAATTTTCAACCAAACAGATTTATTTTTCACCCAGAAGATTAATTTTCTACAAAAAGACGAATGTTTCACCATAATAGTTAATTTAAAAAAGACGAATATTAAACAAAGGAGTTGAATATTCAACCAAGGAAGATTATTTATTCAAGAAAGAAAGAAATTCAATCAAATTTCGTTTTCGACCAAGAAGATTAATTTTCTACAAAAAAAAAAAAAA
>CAKNYM010045324.1:0-24358 GCA_932195095.1 Andricus curvator
GTCGGAATCGCGTCGAGATCGGGAAATATCGCTCGACGGCATCACTAGTTAAACAGTTGTCACGTGACCTGACTTGAACCATAAAAAATCTGACACTTTGAAGAAGGCTTATGGAAGTCGTTAGACATCAAGTCATTTGTTAAATAGCAATGAATTATTGTAAATAAAAAGCTCCCAGATAGCAAACGTGCGGGGCACGTTACTCGCACGGCATGCGGGGCACGCGGTGCGTGCTGGGTGCAAGGCATATGGGTCGCACTTTGTGAGGGGCACGTACGTGCGAGGCATATGCGACGAACTTTGTGATAGGTCATTATATAAATGATATATAAGTAATAAGCTCATTTTTTGATAATAGTAGTATAGTAAACTATTATTATTGTAATAAAATTTTTTTAAATATTGATAATTATTATAATTAAAGATTGAATTAATTGATATTGTAAAAATGGTTTATTTACAAAAATTAAAATATTTCCGATTTTATAATAAGAATAAATTAGGAAATTAGTAAGAATTATTGAATGCATGGTTGTATAGTTTCAACGTACAATATGCATTTTATTTTTTTTTTAACTATAATTTCCAACTTCAATCGACTATACAAATAATTTCAATTAGCCTTTTGTCAATTTGAATTTGAAATTAAGTAAATAAAAAAATGAAATTTTTTGTATAATTTCTGCTTTACATATTTATTTATGTTTATAACTTTAATTTGTGCTTTTAATTTCAAGTTTAACATTAAGTTGAGTTTAAAATGTAATTTAAAATCAATGTTATTGTATTCATTTTTTATTATTTTGAAGTAGAAATAAGAGGAGCTATATTTAAAAACTGCGCGCATTAGCTGAATAATATACGGCGCAGACCCCGTCGCGTCGGTCGAACGGTAATCGCCCGACGCGCCGTAACAGCCGTTGTCGACTTCCGTTACCGGTTTTTTTTACATGTGTAAGACAATTTCGATAATATAATAATCAGTGGCGTACGTGTCAGGACTTACACATTTTGACAAGAACGGTGTTAATCTCGTATGCGGTGTGTAAAATATTTGTCATTTATACATAAATAACATCACTTTCTGTCAGTTTTATGTGCCTGTATCTTGTAGTTGCAGCGAAAAATATTTATTATTGTTCATACAAACATGCGGAAACTGAATTTCTAATGCGGAACTAAAATGTATAAATATTCCATCCACCCATAATAAAAAATACGTTCATGATAAATTACCTGCTCTTTATTTAAAAATATAAATGCAAATATTTTCTGTACCCTCTAAAAATCCTAAATGTGTGCACGCAGTATACCCGCACCGGCACGCATTACGTGCGACACTCGGGACGTGCGACACACCTGTCTAGAGTTCTTAAATTCTCGAGAATTCAAGTTCGGGTTATATAACGGAGAATATGACAGAATTTTGGAGAATCTAAAAGAATTTTAGAGAATTTATTATTTTTAACAATGTGTTAACAATATAGTTATTGTTTACGTTATTTACGTGATTACACATAAGTTATTTACTTATATAAATATATTTATAAATAAAAATAATACATAGAAGAAGTTTTACTGTTAAAATATTAACATTTTGTATTGTAAACTATTTAAATTTACCGCCAATTTATAAAAATTGAGTTGAAATTTGAGGTTATGTTGACTTTGGATCGTTCTCATAAATTCTCAAAGAATTTATCAGCCGGTTATATTCTCGGTAATATTCTCATTCTCGTTACCGTTCTCAAAGTAATATAACCGACTCAGAACTCTACACCTGCCACGCATATGAGGACGCAGCTGTGTCATCCCCTGCGCGCACGTCGTGCGAGAAAATCCGCACGTGGTGCGACGCACGTGCGTCGCACCGTGCGCGCACTTTGCTATCTGGGCTGTCTCAGCATGAAGCAAGAGACACCTTATCAAGACTAGTAATTTCTCGAGTGGAAAAGTTCAAAGAGCTTAAAACAAAATCAGAATACGCAAGAAATCAGCAATTATTAAGATGATTAATATTGATATACGAATATCAACAAAAATAATAGATTTGTTTTAAGTGAGAGAACTATCCTACTAAAAAAAAAGTCAGGAATCATTACAAATGGTCAGAAGTTGTGACGATTCCTGAACATCCTGACCATTTCTGACGAGTCTGACTATTTCTGAAGATATGTTAATTAACATCCTATCAGGTAGCTCATCGGCTAGGACCGCAGGTAGGCCAACCCAAAAGGATTAAAAATTGAAAATAATTTTTTTTCAATGTTGTATATACAGATTCAAAAGTTAGAAATTCAGAATCTAAGGGTTTCGACGATTTCAGACAACTAAAAATTTTCCTACAAAATTTAAAATTAGGATAAATATAATGTATCTTGTAAAGAGAAAGAGATACGTCAAAACGGACAAAATTTTCAGATTAACCTACAGAGTCAATTAATATATAAATATTAATAATTAAATATAAGTAAAAATAGTATCGAGTTTCAATTTAGTTATATACTCGTTATAGTACTCCGCAGTTTCACTGTCTAAAGTGAATTTAAGGCTAGAAACTCAAAATCTTGAGCTATGTTTAGTATCGTTAATGGGCCATGGCGCCAGCCAGACGCCATAAAAAGCGACCCTTGAACTTTCAAACAGGAAACCGTCACTCAAAGTGATTGACGTGTAGCCTGTCGAAAAATTGACTAAATCCTTGAACTGTCACTCACTTAAATATAAATTAAATATAAATCAATTGGTTTATCGAAATTTATAGCGTTGATTGATATGGGATCGTCTGTGTGTACAGTGAAAAATTCTGTAGTTTCGCGAGAAGAACTTAATGTGATAAATGCGCATTCGAGATTGATAGGGTTTGGTAATAGCGATGTAAAGTCAATGGGGATGGTTGTTGTGAAGGTGCATTTCAAAGGCTTAAAACCGCGAAAACTTTGTTTACGTACCCTGCAAAAAAAGATTCATTTAAAATCGATTGACTGCAATTCAAAAATAAAATCGTCAATCGACAATTTTGGTGAAATGCAATTCAAGTCAAATATGGTGAATTGCATTTAATATCCCATTGTTAAATCGCAATTGAAAAATTTGTCAGTGAATTGAATTCAATGTCTGCAACTGCAGTGAATTGTAGATATGCAATAGAACCAATGTACGGTCTATTGCACTGAATTGTTTCGCGAGCTAATGAACCATATTTTGGATTTAATTGACGACTTTCAATTCAAAAAAAATTTTGTAAATGGTTTTATATTATCCAATAGAGGTTAATGTAAAAATGGAGATTGGTCATGCGATGCATCTAATTGTATTGTATCGCACACAACTTTATAGACCGGAACTGTTTTTAATTGAAGTTTTACAATAAAATTCTAATTTATTGAATAATAAAATAATACGTTAATAAATAGTATTATTGAAGTGGTTAAATGATAATAAAATTCGAGTTAAATTCTAGTCTTTGCTTTAACAGTGGGTTTCAACTCTAGTTTCTTTTTGGTAACATTTGGTCATTTGGTGGCAAAATGAGATTATGACAAACTGAGATTATGGACAAATAAATACCTACCACGTGCAGCGTCATTGGTGCAGTCATACTAGGGATGGGCGACATCAATGTTTATTAATTTTATTCTATTATTTTTATTTTATTAATTACTAGTAACGTTTCTTTCGTTGCGTAACCTAGTGTCATTCTTGCTTATTGGCTCAGTTTTCTTATAGATATTTTGGTATATATAGATATACTACATGTGACGGTGTGGCCCGTTTGCGAATTAAAATGCACACCAGCGAACTCTAGGGAGCGCGGCAAGAAACTCCAGATTCAATTTGAATCATTTTAAATGATCAGAAGCTGAAATACAAATATTAGATAACTTTAAAATATAAAAACATGAAAAGAAGTTTCATGTATCAGAAACTTCATGTTATAAAGTCTAAATAAGTTGCAAGCTGCTAGTTACATAAGGTGATTACACATAATGTAGTACTCTCTCTCTCTATCCTGAAGTTAGCTTATGTTAGTTCGAACTACTACGCAGTATACAATAAATTGCGTCTTAACTGAAGTTAGGTTATGTTAGCTCAAACTACTACGCAGTATACAATACATTGCGTCTTAAGTGAAGCTAGGTTATTTATTTAGTGAGTCATAGATCTAAATTCAGTATCATTAATGAGTATATGGAGCCAGTCAGACCGGATGTAGAATGGACTTTGGACTTGTTCAGACTTTCTTATGTTTACGAATGTCAATCATCGAATGACTCATTTTATGACTCATATCCTGTAGGCGGAGCGAATTGACCTACTTTGTTATTGGCTAATCTGTAGGAAAATTCCATGACGTAAGCAATGCGATTGGTTCTTGGCCGAGGAGAGGGAATAAGTCTCCTCCCATTTGTAGGTTATAAAAAAGCACGCACAGCAAAAATGGGCAGATTCTTCATCTCGAAAACCGATGAAAACAACTTTTAACCTGCAACTCTCGGTTCTGTGAATCAAATTAAAACAATGATTCAAATAATTACAAGCTTGTAACGCGACGCGTTTCGCGATTAATTATTGTACTTGTGTGCACCAACCAAAACTGTGAACAATAAATAAAAATAAAACAATTGAATAAATCTTGTGATTCAGTGAACATAAACAATGGTGTTTTTATTTAAACTTGACCTAGTTTAGCGGCAGTGGTTTCCACCACTCAACGGCAGCATTCCGAACTATCCTTTAACGAAGCAACAAACGGCTACAACGGAATGAAATTCGACTGCAGATCCTGGGACGTAACACTACACTATAGAAAACCTGAATGTAAAATGGTGGCATCCTTTCGCAAAATGGCGGCATGCGGCTAGGTTGCCACACTGTCTCTGGGGTGCTATTCTTGAGTTCACTCGACGGTTTTTCGTGTACGAAAATAGTCGAGTAGTATGAAATCGGTATTCTCAAGTCGTTCGTTCGGTTTCGTATACGAAAATTTTCGAATACTTTGCAACGAGTGGGTTAGAGGCATTCGAAACTGAAAGTCGTATGCGAAAGTAGTAAAATCTGTGAAAGTGGGAAGCATCATGGTGGCAGGTGGAGAAAGATATGAGGAATAACATAACCTAATAAAACTTATAGAATTCTGCTGGCATGTAATCATGACGTTACGAGACATAATTAACGTAAACGTTATTGAGCTGTTAGATGATGCAGCAAGACATGCATATAATAGAATGGGAATTCATAAACGTGATAATCCTTTTGAGTTACCTGTATAAATATTTGTATAAATATGATAAATATGTCATGTCCTGGCAAAAGTATCGGATAGGAATTCCTTCTGAACCAATCCGAATCATTCCGGAATTTGTATTCGAACCAATCCGAAAAAATTTCTAAATTTCGTTCGACTCAAATCGTTTAAAAATTAATCCGACTCAATTCGGTTCAATCCGAACTCCAAAACGAACTAAAGTTTCAATCCAAATGAATCCGAATCGTTTTTTTGAAGGTTTCGAAAAAAATAAGCTTTACAAAAGTTTTGAAAGGTTTCAAGAGAATGAACATATTTTCTTTACATTCATAGGAAAATTTTTAATGATTTTTCATTTTCAGAAATGAATTTTAAGAGAATATTAAGATCAATTTTTTAACATTTTAAAACATTTCCAAAATTGTCAAGAAAGAATCTGGAAGATTTTAAAGCAATTTTTCAGAATTTAAACAAATGTTAGGATAAACTAATATAATTTCAAAAGATATTTGAGAATTTTAAAGGCCGTGGCTACGTGTACCAAAATTTCGGTACAAATAGCCGGATTTTTCGGTGCGAATAGAGGGAGCTGGAAAAGGGGCTATTTGTAGCAAAATTTCGGTACGAATAGCCGGATTTTTGTGTAGATACACCCATATTTGTACCGGAATTTCGGTACACGTAGACACTTCCAATTTTTAAAGTTTTTGAGACATGAAAAATATTTTTAAACTTGAAAAGATTTCCGAAAATGTAAAAAATATTTTTCAATTTCCTCCAAACTTCTAAAAGTCAGGGACTGAGAGTAAAAGGTTTTGCTCTTTTAGGTTTCGTACTTCGGAAAATTCTGAAACAAAACTTGAGGTTTCGTACAGCTCAGGTACGGTCCATTTTTATTGCGCTCTGCTGAAATTTTTTTCCAGAGTGAACGTATACCTGCTGTGCAGGTACTAGTAAACAAACAGGGTTTGGTGGACAGAATGGTTAGCTATTTAAAACAAGGCAGGAGCACCAGTGCAGGTTAAGGAAACAGAGCGTAACCCTCCTAAACCGAAACACATGTACGGTATTTTAAACCAAAAAGATTTAAACTAGTCGCTGTAACTGGAAGTTTTGTACATGAGCAAAACGAAACCCAAGAAAAGATTCTGTGTACAGGAACGGGGTATATAAGTTCTGGATGGAAACGTTCGTTACGTGAGTAAAACAGACTTTTGGTCAATCTTTCATTTGATTTCGAACGAGTCTGAATTTCCAAGTGAAGTCAAATAAGATTGTCTTATTTAATTAGATAAATTGTTTACAATACAAGAACTAGTTTATCTAATATAAGATCATTAAATTGCCTTTTTTAATCAATAAATAAAATGACTTCATCATTATCGTGGCATTTCCTTTAAAAGATGTAGAAGCTTTAGAAGTTTTCAAAAGATTCAACATTATTTTTAATTTTGAAATTTTTGTTAACCAAGTGTAGATTTTTGAAGATTTAAATTAGTTGAAAATTAGTTTCTCCAACTGAAAATTTAACTGTTCCATTTTTAGTTTAAAGTTGAGCTTTTTCAGTTCAAAATGCAACAATTTGGGTGAACATTTGTCTTTTCGAATTAAAAATTTAACAATTTTGATGAAAATTCGTCTTTTCGGTTAAAATTCGTCTTTTGGGTAGAAATCAAAGTATTTCAATTAAATATTTATTATTCTAGTTGAAAATTCATCTTTTAGATAGGAAATAGAATCATTTGGTTGAAAGTAAAACTCTTTTGCTAAGAACAATTTTTTTTTTTTGAAGATTCATCGTTTTAAATTAAAAAGTTCATTTCTTTGGTTGAAAAAAGCGCTGTTTGATTGAAAACTTGCTTTTTCTTTGGATTTTTTTTGGTTGAAACATTTCTTTCAATCTGCAAATTTATCTATTATTCCAGTTGAATATTCCATAATTTTAGTTGAAAATTCATTTCTTTTTTTCAACATTAATTTTTTGCCTAAAAACCCCGCACCAAATGTATGGGAAAATAGCTTCCGGTGGATTTGGCTGAAACTTAGTAAATATGTAGATTATAAGGACCTAATGAAAGATCCGGCAAAAAAAATTAAGAAAAATGGACAGTTTTTGCAGGTATGTTAAGCTGGCACAACACTATTGAGGTATAGAGATGTAACCTATTTCATACTTTAGGGCTCATTTAGGGCTAATTTGGGCCCCCACTCCCAAAATTAGAGCTCTTTTATTTTTTTTTTAAATTAGTGTTTGCGCTAGCTTGACGTTAAGCTGGCCGAAATTGCTGTAAAACGTACTAAAAAGGATTTTACAGAAAATACATCTCATACAATAATTTAGGGCTCATTTAGGGCTCTGGGAATATAATAATCAAGATAAAAAAAAATTTTTGAACAATTTTTGTTCAAACAATCCTACTAAAAATGTATTGAACATATTTATTATCTTATCTAAAAAGAAAGCTACTACAACTTTTTTGCCAACGGCCATACCACGCTGAAAACCCAGTTCTCGTCAGATCACTGAAGTTAACCAGCGTTGGACGCGGTTAGTACTTGGATGGGTGACCATTCAAGAATACTGACATGAGTGCTGTTGGCACATCGTGGGTGTGGTGAGCCCACACTTGTAGTTATTTATAACTACAAGAAAAACCTAGAAACACTACCCGAATCGGGTAGTGTCACGCCTACCCTGAAAGGGAAATGGTTTAATGGTATATATATATATATCCCACGTTAAGGCTCATTTAGCACTCCCCGAATCCGAAATGTCGTTCGAAATGATTAATTTCGAAATTGTCGAAAATGATTTTTTAATTTCAATCATTTTAACCTAAAATGCAAAATTAGTAACTTGAAAATCATTCAAAAGTGTTTACATGTGAGTGGAAAAAAGACATTTTTCGCTAAGTGAAAAGAAAATTTGATACGATGAAGAACACAATAAGACGCGAAAACGAGAGCGAAAGGTGCCATTTTTAACTATCCACATTTAACATTAATCTGTTCGAATTGCTTCCGTCTAAATTTATTTAAACGAGTTTTAAGTTAAAAATCGATCAATTTCAGACACTTTTAGGTTTCCAATGTTTAATTTCCAAACTTTTCATTTTTAAATTATTCACATTTAAAAATTTTAAAGGTTCACGAAACTATTGTAAAATTTTCAGCGTTTCACTTAAAAATCTTTCCATTTAAAATGCTTTCAATTTCAATCTGTTCAGTTTTAAATGCTTACAATTTCTTATTTGATTATGAAATTTAGACTTATTTTTATTCATTTCAGAGTTGGATAGTAACTTCTTGTTACAAGTATCTAAGTTACTCTTATATTACTTTTATAGGTTTACTTCGTTAATATTCTTAGTAATTCTTCGGCAGTAAATTTAAGCTTCAATTTCAGTCACTTTAAAGTTACTTTGTGTTTTTTGTATGTTGCCCATCAAGAAAAGTTTATGGGTAGATAATTAATCTGTTTTTGTCGAGGATTCACCTATTTTCTTCAAATTTCGTTTTTTTTTGTTGAATTCAACTTTGGTTGAAAATTAAATTCTTTGATGGAAATTTCACTCTTTTATTGGAAATTCGTCTTTTTGGTTTAAAAATGACAGAAAATTCAATCAGTTGGTTAAAAATTAATTTCTTTTTAGAAAATTAATATTTTTGGTGAGAAAATTCATGCATTTTGTTAAAAATATTTTGACAGCAAATCCAAATACTGAACTATTTCGTTACATAGTAACTTGTTTGTTGAAAATTCATCATTTTGGCTTGAAAAGTCAACTATTCTGTTCAACAATTTTCTTTTTGGTTTGAAAATTAATTAATTTCTTCCGGTCAGGAAATGTCATGTTTTTTGTCTTAAAACGTACGACTGTTTGGTTAGAAAATGTTACTACAAAATCTTTCTTGGCTGAAAATTCAACTATTTTGTTAAAAGTCATATATTTTGTTGAAAATACAATATGTTTACTTGAATGATAGGAATTTTAGGCGTTTCAAATTGAATCATACAAAAGGTGTTTTGTCAGAAATTTGTAACGTTTTGGTCCTGATACTTGACATTGCGTTACGACAAATTTGACTGAATGTATTCGAACCAATTTTAACGTATAAAAATGATAACCATTCTTTTTTACAGTCATGCAAATAGTATGTTTCACATATTTCAGCAGTCTAAAGTTATAATTTGCATAGTACCGTGAGTCTTCATTTTAACTCGAAATTCAATATGAATAGATTAAAGAGTCATTTCTAATGGATGATAAGGTTAAATCCAACGAAACAAGTAATTTTAGCGATCCTGCTGAACATTGCGGCAAAACGAAACCCGTTCAGAATCTATTACCGTAGAGTGAAGTGAAACAAGTAACTTTTTAGGTAACTTCAAGTTACCTCATCTAGTAACTTAAGTTAGTTACAGTTATAAGTAACGTAACTGTAACTACCAGTCTTTTACGCTTAGTAACGTAACTGTAACTAGTTATTTAAAAAAAGTAACTTACACAGAACTGGTACATTTTTACTTTCTGACCTTTTTTGCATCATACATACTTTTGCTGAGATCATAATACATCAATTGATTTGAAAAAAATCTCCGTGAACAAGCGAAAAATACCTATTTATATTGAGATTATCAAGAATATATATAAGATCGCACTTGTGAAAAATGTTAAGCATTATTTTCAAAAAGAGTAGTAGGTGGCGCCATCGCGCAAATCGTATTTTTCAAGAGAGTAAATCAGTATGCTTCAGTATCGACTCATTCGAGTTTCCAACTCCTACAGAACAAGTACGAGTTTCTATTATGAAGATCAAAACCCAAAAGGTTTTGAACTTCAAAAGAGCAAATGCTTCAAAACTTATCTGTTCTGGGATCTTCCCTGAGTACCGCTTTAGAAACTTAAGGGCAAACGTCATAAAGTACGAACGAACTGATTGTAAATTTCGGTACGTTCGTTTCAGGTACGTGCGATACCTGAAGCAACCTTTCTTAAGTTGTTTCTGGCATGAGGGGCTGTGGCAAGAGGGACAAGACGACCATTCCATAAGATGTAGTTTTACTCGGGAGTTTCGTACTCAAAGAGCAAGGATTTAAACCTACATTTGGCCTGCTCATGATTCGCTCTTAGTCCCTGCTAAAAGTCAAATTTTTCCTAATATTCTGTAAAATCCTGTAAAATAAAAAGGTCGTCAAACTTTTCTAGATTCTTTTTCGATAGCAAATTGTAAGTTGGAACTTCAGTTTTCGTTATGAAAAAGTTTTTAATTTTTAAAGTAAAAGACGTGTGGCCTAAACTAAACTATTTCAATAGACAATATTTTTAAAATTATATAATTCAAGTATATCGAATATCTTAGGAAAAATAAATCCCCGGTAAAAAATTACATTTTTCCCAAATAACTTTTAAGCATTTATAATAATAATTATTTGATACTTATTAGTTTGTTATATAAAGTTTCAAAAAAATTAAACATTTTAGAACGTCACCGCACATTCTACTCGCGCGCTTCGCTCGCAAGTTTGAGCGCGCCTAGGGCGCGCGTATGTTAGATCTCGCGCTTTGTGCTCGAAATTGAGTTGCGTCGCGTTTCGCGCTTTGATATTCATTCTTTATGCTCGGAATACTCAAATAAAACTTTAGCAAAAACATCTCTTTTATAGATCGCAGTTTTTTATGCATCTGCGTACTCTGAATTTTCTACGTAATTGAGTATAGTTCAAGATTAAATTGCTTAAAGCTCTGTAGGCTTTGGGGTACACATTACCATCGTTCCGCTCGCGCTTCGCGCTCGATTTTCGACAGAAATATTTTAATGTACACCAGAGTCTCACTATTTGAACGCGCGATCGCACGCGTTATATGAATTTCTAGAATTGCTGGTCCCCGCAGTTTCTCAGGGGCTGGGCGAGAGACGGTTGCGACTGCGCCTCTGAAGGGACGCATGCACTACTACTCAGTCAAGTAGATTGCGCAATATTATGGAAACGGTTCAGGCGGCCCTGACTGTTTACGTTTCGCTGTACGCGCTATATGAACAAGGCTATTTTCAGACAACCCCCGAGATTGTTCATCTATCGAGACTCTGGTGTATATTTATTTCCTTGGCCACCTTCAATAAAAAACAGCAATCCTTTCTTCAGACTACCTTCCCTATCTCGCGATGTTATGCTAAAAATAGGATTTTTTTCATAGCGTTTTTGATGAATAAAACACATACCCCCCTTTATTTAGACTTTTCACACATCTCGCGTCTTTTGGCGTAATAATGGAATTTTCGATTTTTGCATATCAATTTCGATAAATAAATTAAAAACGAAGAGTTCTGTCGAAAAATTGTTCAAATAAATTTTGTAGAAATTTTTAAAAGCTGAAATTCCTTCAAAAACTTTTCCCCATATTCCGCGTCGTTTGATTCAAAAATCGAATTTTTTTTTTGCATGGTATTTTCGCTAAATAAAACAAAAATTACAAGTTCTATCCAAAAATAGCCTAAAAAAATTTTGAAGGACTTTTTAAAAGCTGCAATTCCCCAGTGGAACTGTTTTTCGTATCTCACGTCGTTTGGCTCAAAATTTGAATTTGTTATTACATTCTCATCAGAGAAGGTATTAGATTTGTGTAAAATTTGACCCCTTCCGTTTTTGTCGAATGTCCACGTTTTGAGACATTCTGAACCCAAAAAACAGGTTTTCGCGAATGTGTCTGTCTGCATGTGGGTGTGTATGTATTTGGGTGGTTCTTATTTATACTTGGTGGATTTTTTTCTCGAATTTCTCTGCTCTCACCCCCCAATTTTGTTCGGATGCCCAAAAGAAAATCTCCAAATTTGAGCAAAATTGGTTAATATGTATTTAGGGGTCGCGCAAAGACCATGAAGTTTTCCATTGATTTAACATGGGAAAAAGTCAGCTTTTTGTAAATCTAATATATAAACCTGATAATATGTTACAAATAATTCCGTGTTTTATTATATTGTTCAGAATTTGTCAGAGAATAAGAATCAATCATAAATTTTGTGGTTGACAAATTTTAAGCCACTCTTATGGGTCCCCAAAGAAAACCCCATAAGTGACAAATATGAATTTTAGGTAATATTGCGGTTTATTGACGCTTTTCTAAAGTTTTGTTTACATAAATAATAATCATTGATCAGTAATTTAAAAACACCCAGTCATTTGTTAACTAATATTCAATTGTTTAAACAATTTAAATTTGTTTAAATATTTGTTTTTTTCAGCTAACTCGCGAAATGAACGTATCTTCTAGACATTATGAGTTATTTAATCAATAATAACAATAAAATAATTTGTTCCAATAATTTTACAATTATTCAAATAATACGTATATGTTCAAGCATATATTGTACCTAGAAAAAGCAGGAGAGACATTTTCTCACTAAATTTTCGACAAATTTTAATATTTTCAAGTACTAATTTGTTTATTATGAGCACTAGTATATTTTTAAACAAATTGAAATTTTGTAAACAATTTTTTTGTTTACATTTTTTTGTTGCTATTTTTCGAAAGATTGACATATTTTTATGTTTTACTTTGCTTTTTAAGAATACTCTTAAATGTTTAAATAAATTAAAATTGTTTGAAAAATTTTAATTTGTTTAAACATCTACGATTATTCATAATAAACAAATTAGTACTTCAAAATATTAAAATTAATCGAAAATTTAGTGAGATAAAATGTTTCTCCTGCTTTTTTCGAGGTAAAATATATGATTGAACAAATACGTATTATTTAAATAATAGTAAAATTATTTGAACAAATTATTTCATTGTTATTATTGATTAAATAACTCATAAAGTCTAGAAAATACGTTCATTTCGCGAGTTCACTGAAAAAACAAATATTTAAACAAATTAAAATTGTTTAAACAATTAAATATTAGTTAAAAAATGACTGGGTATTCTTAAATAAATGATCAATGATTATTTATGTAAAAAAAACTTTCAAAAAGCGTGTATAAACCGCAATATTACGTAAAATTCACATTTGTCACTTTATGGGGTTTTCTTTGGGGACCCATAAGAGTGGCTTAAAATTATTCAACCTCAAAATTTATGATTGATTCTTATTCCCTGACAAATTCTGAACAATATACTAAAACACGGAATTATTTGTCACATATTATCGCGTTTAAATATTAGATTTATAAAAAGCTGACTTTTTCCCATGTTAAATAAATGGGAAACTTCATGGTCTTTGCGCGACCCCTAAATATTAACCGATTTTGCTCAAATTTGGAGGAGATTTTTTTCTGGGCATTCAAACAAAACTGGGGGGTTAGAGCAGAGAAATTCGAGAAGTGAAAAATAAGGCCCACCCTAGTGTGTATGTATGTAGATTTTTATTTTGTTAGCACGATAACTTTCGAAAGAAATGACAAATTGGATTGGGCTTTGGTATACTCTTGAAGTGTCCTAAAATGAAGGTCAAGTTCGTTAGCCAGCTATTTTGGATAAAAATTCAAAAAGTAAGCGCTTTTTCAAAATGTTTGAGACCAAACAAACAATTTATCCCAATTACTTTTTTAGATAAAACAACAATTACTGGAGTTATAGCATTTACAAAATTCCAAAAAACAAACGAAAATGAATATACAAGATACGAAAAAAAGATGGATAGACAAAAATTGTGCATCCAGAAAAGATCTACAAATTTTTTATTCATCACTTTTTGATGGGACGCCTAGTTTTTGATTAATTTGTAAAAAACTGATTTAAGAATAAAATAAATTAAATTTTTGGACAAACAACACAAACCACGAAAAAAAATTAAGAGACAAAAGTTTTTCACTCAGAAAAGAGCTACACATTTTTCATTAATCATTTTTTGATAAGATGCGTAATTTTTGTTTCAATCGTGAAAAATAACATTAAAAATATAAAAAAATTGTGGAAAAACGACGCAGGGTACGAAAAAAGATGAATAGATAAAAGTTGTTCAACCAAAAAAGATCTACGAATCTGTTATAAACTTGTGTTATAAAAATAAATTTAAAATAAAAAAATTAACTTTTTGGAAAAACCATACACGCACTGTAAAAAAAGCTTTGGTGATATTTACAATCAGCTAGTAATTATACGGGCAATGTATTTTTAAATTACAGTGTATAACCTGATTAATTTACGATACTACAGTACTTATTTGCAATCTAGTGTGATTTTACTTCAGGTAACAATGTGAAAATAGAACGAAGGTTGTTCTATTTGCAGTCGACTGTAAAATTACTACGTCCGATGATGGAAATTATTTGATCGGCGTGGGACATAGTAAGTTTACGTAAGGTGATAAATTTACTTGGGACTTTAAGTCTACGAAAGTATATGTAAATTTTGACGATGAGTGCTTTTCTATGGAGAGGGAGTAAGTCCGCACGGACGAACGCCGCAGAATTGACGTAAATTTGGACCATTCGGGACTAGCGAGTGTAATTCGTGCCAAGCGATGAGTTCCGGAGACGCCCGAACGGCCCACAGTGGTCCAGGAACGACAAAAAGTTGGTCAAAAGTCGATTTTTCAACTTTATTATTTTAAGAAAATGAATTGATAAATATATTTGGCAATACTTAAACGTCACGAAAGCAAAGAAAAAAGTGTATTAAAAAATTTTTTTCAACATTTTTGAGCCCCTGAAAGTTACCCAACTGCGATAATCGATTTCTCTCGATTATCCATTACTGAATTTGAGTGATGCTGTGTGAAAAGTAATAACAAAATTTGAAACAAATATGATTTATATTTGCCGCATATTATATGATCTTGCTTAATACGACGTTTGAAATAAAAATTTTATAAACATTCATAATGTTATTTAACTAAGCCTAATGCCTAAAAATGAGATTGAAACTTAAACTTTTATAATAAATAAATAATTTTGCCAAACGTTGCCAAAAAAAAATTAGGTCGTGGAAGCATTCTGAAGATATGTTAGTAAAGTTTCGCTCAAAAATTAGAGCCGGGAACTGCCGGGAATTAGTGTAAAACGTTAATTTAAAAAAAAATTATAATACACGGTATATGTGCATCATTGCACTCATACATTTTAGAACGAATTATTTGTAGTTTAAAAATTATTTTCAGCCGTTTTCAGCTTGTTTTTATTTGAAAAAACATATTTCAAAGTAAAATGATATTTTTTAATGTTATTTTAATAAATTTTAACAATTATTTATAACATTGAAATATATTATATACTTGTTGCCCTATTGCTTTAAAATCATTTTAAAAAGTTATTACAACAAAAAATATACGGATTTGCGAGAATTTCTGTTAAAGGTAAGTTTTAATCTGCCTGTTACCTGCTCACAACTGCATTAAGACAGGTGCCTCGCGAAGGCCTCGAACAGACCGCGCGGCTCAAAAGTTGGGACAGTGCAGTGCGGTAAAGCTCCTTGCGTCAGGTAGGTAATAGCTTCAAAGTTACTGTAATTTTTAAAGTACACTACCGTCTAGACATCGAGCAATGGAAGGTAAATAATGTTTTCTCGTCAATTATTTAAACATTCAGATTTGCGGTTTCGATTTTAATTCAAGTTAATATTTCATATAAGTGTATCACATTTTGTTACATTTTTAAATTAGATGGATGCTAATGATGGAAGAAAAATTCTAAAAGAGTAGAAAAAAGAAGAAATCCAGAAATCTTTTCAATCCCAAATGGGACTTAATGTAGATTTTGCAAGACAGGGACAAGGAAACTCTAATAATGGCAACACAGCTAGACGATTCTTCTCTAATCCTAAGGTTGTAGCCGAAATCACAGGTGAAACTTCAATCCTTCCTTTGTCACAATTATCTTGTATTTTTAATTAGTCTCCTTTAATTACAATACAATTTTTTCAGGAAGAGTTTTGCAAAGACACTGCCAGACTTTATGTGGAACGTTATTGGTGGTATCCAATGACACCAACCGTTCATAAAGTTTTAATCCACGGACCTGCTATTGTAAGTGAGTCTATTCTTCCTATTGGTCTGTTATCTGAGGAAGCCTTGGAAGCCAGTAACAAAAATATTAGAAAATATCGAGAGCGGTTTACAAGGAAGTTCTCTCGCGAAAAGACAAACGAGAACATTTTCTTACGATTGCTTCTCAATTCCTGCCCGAAACTCTCTAGTTCTCGGCCAAGAAAGAGAGTTAGAGATATACCAAAGCGAGTCCAAGATCTCTGGATAAAAATTTTCAATTTTTCGCCGCCATTTTTTATCCGCCATTTTGTATTTTAATTTTTTTATATCAAATTCATTATCAGTGACCTTCATTATACCTAAATACTAATTTTGGTGAAAATCCAATGAAATTTAGACTTTTGACCAACTTTTTGTCGTTCCTGGACCACTGTGCGGCCTCTTACCAATGGGTGCGCATTTCGAAAATAGCTCTAAAATATTTTCACCTCTGTGAACAGTTGTGAATAGTAGCAAGCTGACCACAGGTTAGAGAAAATCTGCAAATCAGATTAAAGTCAGGGAAATTTGTCAATCAGGAATCATTATGAATAAGTCAGGGATTAAAAAAATATTGAAATTTGAATAACCGAAAAGTTTTTGGCAAACTAAACCTCGAAATATCTTTTCGATTATAAAAGCTGAACACAAAATTCAACGAGATTTCGGACAGTGGCTCATCTGATAATTTTTGTGATGATTTACGACCCGTACGTAATTTCACGGTCGACGACGGAAAGTTTACGTCCTGCATGTATTTCTTTACGGCGGACGCAGATTATGAAGAAAAATATGTATTTTTACAGAATTCTGCTTATTTACTATGTGCCACACCGATCGAATTATTTCCATCGTCGCAGGATGTAAATTCACACCAACTTTTTTTACAGTGCGCTATAATAACACTTTGTCTAACAAAATTGTTCGCCTAAATTACATTTAGAAATTTTCTTAGAACCGCTTTACGCTAGAATGCATATTTTTGGTTCAAATCGTAAAAAATAACATTGAACATAAACAAATTAAATTTATGGAAAAAAGACACAAGTTGCAATAAAATGCATAATAACAAAATTGTTTTTTTTCTATAGGATGCGCACTTTTTTTCAATTATAAAAACAAGACAAGGAAAATACGTCTGTTTTTAATATCAATGCATATTATGAATTGTAATAATATAAATTTATTAAAATGATACATTTTTCAGGGTAGCTGAGAATAAAATGTAATGCAAAATATGAAACAAATATTAAATTAATCATGATAAATACAATTCGTACTTTATTTTGCAATATGCAAATAAGCAATCACAGGCCGATGTACAGAAATAAATGTAATATACATTTGATATAATAATGTTGAACATATAATGTAGAAAATTTCGCATTTTTGACAAAATCGAGTGCGAAGCACGAGCTGAGTGATGAGAATGTATTCTTTAAAGCCCAAGGAGCTTTAACAAAAGAGAATTCACAATCACCAAATTACAGTTGTCGATACTTTGACCTTTAAGTTTAAAAGGTCTGTGCACAAATGTTGGAGAAATACGAAGACCGAGCGCGTAGCGCGAGAACCAACAGTCGTGCGCCCTAGGCGCGCTCAAACTTGCGAGCTGAAAGAAATTTTGTAGGACTCTTCAAAAGCTATAATTCTTCCTTGACACTTTTTGTCGAAGTTTGCGTAATTTGGCTCAAAATTTCATTTTTGTATTTTTTGCATAGGATTTTCGATAAATTAAACTAAAATAACAAGTCTTATTTAAAAATGGTCGCGAACAAAATTATAGGTCTTTTAAAAAGCTATAATTATTCCTTTAAACCTTTTTACGTATCTGTCGTCGTTTGGCTTCAAATTAGAATTTTCGATTTTTACACAGAATTTGTTCTTTCTTTTAGGACCCAAAAAAGTGTGCCAAAGCACGATTTTATACGTTCTTTTTTCGAAAGTTATCGTGTTTACGGATACAGATCGGTAGACAGGCCGGCAGATAGACAGAAAGACAGACATACAGGCAGACCCCAGCGCCAAAACTTGATTTTTGGCTTCAAGGGTATCAAAACGTGGAAATCCGTTTAAAAACTGATGTGTGAAATTTCGGACGATTCTAATACTTTCTCATTCTCAAATGATGAGAAAGTAAAAAAAAATACAGGAATAAATTCTTTGAAATAAAACTAATGTAGGTACCATATTGCTAAGATTTCAAGTCAAATGATGTTGCATTTTCAACAAAAGAGTTGAGTTTTTTAGCTACAATGTCAGAGGTTTTAAGAAACATTCGCCTTTTTAAACCGAAAAGAAGAATTTGAATTTTCCAGCAAAAGAGAGATGACTTTTCTACCAACAGATACATTTTTAACCGAAAAGGAGAAATTCTCTGTTCAAAAAGTCGAATTTTCAACAAACCAGTACTTTCTAAGCAAATAAAAGCAATAAGCTTAGAACTTCTAGAATGTAGCTTTCTAACAAAATAGTCGATTTTTTACAATATAGTCGAATTTTCATCAGAATAATAAAATTTTCCAACGAACAGTATAGAATTTTCAAACAAAAGAGATGAATCAGATGAGTGAAAAACAAACAATACGTGTCTTATATTTTGCCTTGGGAAACAATAGATTTGAGCCTCAAACAATTCCGTAACATCACCAGGGCCAGACTGCCCGATTTCATATATAAAATCGGTCTTTTGTATTTTATAAAATAGAGCTTTTTTATATTTAAGCTATTTTGACACTCCTTATCTTAATCAATAACTATGGCCCACCTGTAAACTCGCAAATAATTATATATACATAATTATAGGTATATTTCGATGTTTTTTAATCTATTGACAATAGCTTACAGCTGGGATAGCTATAAAAGATGCATAGATCTAACTTTACATCTTATAATTTATGTGAATAGTGTTCACTCAGAGAAAAAGTTGTATTGGAATAAAAGCATCATCCTCTTTCCTGTTTTGTTTTGAACGAAGTGAATATATTTTTTAAACAAATAGAATTATTTGCCTGCGAGATTAGGTGAAGTTAGTCGGATTGGGAAAATTTTTGCTGCAAAAGGATTCCTGTTGAGACAAATTAAAATCCTCTCAACCTTAAATTTAATAGGAAATTCCATTTACGTCAAGAAACATCCTTTTGTCACAAAAGGAAATTTCTCTGAGTGGTTGAAAATTTTGCATTCTATCAAGAAAGATTTATATCGAAGATTACTCTCAAACATTTAAAAGGTTACAAACAAAAATTTCACTATGAACAATCGGCAAAAATTTCGGTACCCGTAACGACGGCCCTATTTGATTCAAAGACATTTCTTTAGTTCAAAGAAATGGTTTTTTGTTCAAATAGAGATTTTTCTTTAATTTGAGATGATTTTCTTTATTTGGAAGTTTCTTTTAATAGAATAAAGAAATTATGTTAAAGAAACGCTTTCTTTAATTCAAGACAAACATTTTTCTAATATTTTCATGAATATTTACAGTTAACATTAAATGCAATTTTTTAAATTATGATTAATATTTTTTGTTTGTTGATTGCTGATGACGTGATATTGACATTTGATATTCTAATATTGCTATTTATGGTCCTTGATTCCTACAACAAAAACAGCGTAGCATTATTTCATTCGTAACTTTTTACTATAACTTAGATTTACAGAGAAAATTTTTATTTTTAAATTTTACTGTCTAATTTTAAAATATTCGAAACTAAAATTATTTGACTTAGACAATACATTAGTCGGTTGTGTTTAAAATTGTTCAATTTTAAATGTTTGATTTTATACGTCTCAAAGTTAGAAATATTATAATTAATTATATTCTTTATTGTAAGAATATTTAATGAAGTATATCTAATTATCTCTCTAAAATCTAAATCACTAATTTAGTTTCATAATTGTTTTAAATCATTTCAGAGTCTTAATTTTTACTACTTTTTTCTGTAAGTTGAGGAATTGACATTATTCAGAAAAAAATACAATACAATTTCTTGATACATATATTATGTACATATTTATAACTTAAGAATACATCGAAATATTTTGATTTTTTCGCAATACCGTCTTAAAGAACTTCCAAAAATAGTTAATCTTGGGGATTTAATTATTGGAACACAATGTACATTCTTAATGATTCGGCTATTTAATAAGCTCTAGAGAAAAATAAATATTACATTTGAGGCCGTTCAAAAAATATGTGATGCCTTTAGGCGGGGGGGGGGGAGCACCTCGAGCATTACGCCAATGTTAAAGTTACACACACTTGATATAGGAAAAGCGATGGGGGGGGGGACAAACTGTCAGGAAAAAGCGTTAAGTATTTATTGATTGGCCCCTACATATGAGGTGTCAAAGAATGGTCTCACTAATGTATATACCATTCGAAGCAGAATTTTACGAAACGTATAGATCCATAAAGTCACAGAAAGGTATTTCTGTTGCCTTTTTTGAAAATCTTACAAATCAGATATCTGGCTAGTCTGAAAGATCTAAATTCTAAAATTCTAACGAAAACCCCAGAACTTAATGCAGGAAAGTGTCCTTGAAATTTTTACTCAATATCTTTTGTTAGATTTAGTAAATTTTCCGAGTACCCCATTCTATGAATTTAAAGATTAAACCTAGAGACGTAAGGAAAAGCAGGTATATATTTCGGGCGAGAGGGCGGGGCACTTCTGATACTCCTGTTAGATCCCACTGATTTTGTGCTTTTCCTTAAATATTTTCTATTTTCTTAAACCGTCATATCTACCTATAATTCTTGTAATTTTTATAATTTCCAAAGAAAATTTTTATATTGTATGTATACCATTAAGCCATTTCCCTTTCAGGGTAGGCGTGACACTACCCGATTCGGGTAGTGTTTCTAGGTGGATATATTTTCTTGTAGTTATAAATAACTACAAGTTTGGGCTCACCACACCTTATAAATTATATTAAATTATTAAATTATAAAAAAGTATAATAAGGTACAATTTGTTAACGTACTTCAACGTTACTGTGATGTGGACAGGGGAATGACCGGACTCATTGAACAACAGTCAGTTAGTATAATAATAGTTCAACAATTTATTCAATACAAATAATCACTCGTCAAGAATACACTATTGACACTGATACTGCAGCTAGCTGCCTGTGATTACTCAATCTCTCTCGTACGCGCACTTCCAGGCCTGACTGGCGTAACCATTCTACTCGTTGCGTGCTTGCAACCAACTGAACTCTACGGCGGGCTGACCCAAGCGCTATCCCCTCTTTTCTTCTATAATTACGGATTCGCTCCCCGTCGGTACGCGCTACGCACTACACAAATTTTTTTCAAATCTCAATTGAATAGTCTAACATACAAATGCACTCGTTAAAGGAATAATGTTAAACATAGTCTCGTAAATATTTCGGCTTTTGGCTCAATCTCTTCGGTCGATTATTACAGTTATTAATCGCCCTCGCATTTCCATCTACAATCCTTACAGTATCGTTGTCACAATCTTTTTCGACTTCAGGCTCACAATCATTCTCATTCTCACTCTCTAATACATAATCATCAGTTTCTATTTCATGACCCGTCCAAACCTTCAGCTGACTGACACTCACCGTTGTTTCAAAACCTCGATCACCGGATTCATTTAGTTTTTTCAAGCGATAAGTATCACTTGGTTCAATACCTACAACTACTAATGGACCTGTGTAAGCAGACTGGAGGTTTGTCGAGCGTCCAGTCGATACCGGATTTCTTTTAATGTACACAATATCACCTAGTTTATAAGTCACATTAACTCGCCGATTTTTATCAAAACGTTTCTTATACTTTGCTTGTTCGATTTCAATTTGGTCTCTTATTTGCTGTTGAATTACACTTGGCGGAGTATAAACTTCGCTTTTGTCTGTTACCGCGCGCAAATGAGCATCATCAAAACGAGGTAAATACCCTAACAACGACTCATACGGTGTCTTACCAGTTGCTGCGCAAACACTTGAATTAATATCGCGTTCGATTCTCTTTAACTCGCGATCCCAGTTTTCTTCTCCCCTTTCACTTGCAGCAATTTTCATTGCAGGCAGAAGGGTTTGATTCACACGTTCGATCAACCCATTTGCACGTGGATGTCGGCTGGAATTAA
The DNA here is from genome assembly GCA_932195095.1 of Andricus curvator. NCBI lineage: Eukaryota > Metazoa > Arthropoda > Insecta > Hymenoptera > Cynipidae > Andricus > Andricus curvator. The sequence goes on from CAKNYM010045324.1 coordinate 22,336, forward strand.
GAGTGTGTTTGATACCGTACTAACATTTTTGGGAGCTTTGCGACGTGAAAGACGTCCCACGACCTGAAATGACTCGTCCTGACGCTCCAAAACGTTGTATGAAATCAAAAAACTTTTTGACAGTAACTTTCGCTTGCACTGACTTCACAGGCTCTAGAACTACAAACTTTGTCGAGTTATCGATTAAACCTATAACGTACGTATTGGGGCGCGCTGTAGTCCGAAAAGGTCTGAGATGATCGACATGAATGATTTCGAAAGGCCTACACCCCGGCGCGATCGGGTGTAGTTCGTCTTCCTGCGGCTCTGTTTTGTGTTTAGCTAGAATGTACTGTAAACAATGTTTAATGTGCATGCGTACATATCGTCTCATTTTTGGAAAGTAAAAGCACTTTCTTATTCTCTCTACCGTTTTATCCAAGGCGAAGTGACTGCTCATTTCATGGTAATGAATTACCAGTGACTTACGCATGGCATCCGGTACCACATATAACTCGACATCTTTCCCTTGGCGTAAAACTCTTTGATACAATAACCCGTCATGTAACACAAAGTTTTTGACTCTAGTTCTTTCAACTTTATCTCTTTCTAACTCTTTCTTTCTCAAAATGTTAACTATCTCTAAAATTTTAGGATCTGATCGCTGAAAAACAAGAATTTCGTCTTATGGAGTTTGTACGCTTAACACCTCAAAATTCACTGGTGATTCGCTATCAACTGGTGCTCGTGAGAGAGCATCAACATGTGCCATCTTAACGCCACTGCGATGCTTTATTTCTAACTCGAATTCTGACAGCTCGCTAAGCCATCTTCCAATCTGTGCGTTTTTCGTTCGCCAAGCATTTATATGAACTAGACTTTGACAATCTGTTACTATGACAAATTTTATGCCTATTAAAAATTATCGCAACCGCTGTAACGCCCAAGCTATTGCCATCAACTCTAAACGACTAGAGTGATATTTCGCTTCCGTTTTTGTCGTGCTTCTACTGATCGCGTACACCAAATGTAACGGTTCGTCTTTGTCCGCTTGTAGTAACATTGCTTCTACGCCTAAAGAGGAGGCATCTGTGTGCAACTCTGTGTGATTAGCTTTAGCGTTGTATAATTTTAGAGCCGGTTTCGAGATTAGTTTAGTTTTAATTTCGGTAAAAGCTTGCTCCTGGGTTGACTCCCAGACGAAAGCACTTTCGTTTTTCAACAAACCAGTTAATGGTCTGATTATCGATGCAAAGCCTACCACAAATCGTCTGAAAAAGCTTGATAACCCAATAAATCTACGGAGTTCGTGCTTATCTTTCGGTCTCGGAAAGTCTTCAATCGCTTTTATTTTTCGCTCGCCGGGTAAAATTTTTCCATCGCCTATCACATAACCTAAATACTCTACTTGTCGCATCCCGAATCGACATTTTCCTATATTCAACGTGAGTTTTGCGTCTCGTAGCATGTCTAGGATTTTCTGCAGGTTGATCATTAAATGATCCCAACCCTTCGCGTAAATGAAGATGTCATCAAAGAAATGGAAAGCTATGCCTTGTCTACGCGCAGGACCAAGAATTCATTGCATTAATTTCGCAAAATATCGCGGCGCATTGGCTAGACCAAACATAGCTCTCTCAAACTGTCCAGTCTGAGTCTCTGTCGTGAAGGCTGTATACTGCTTAGAGTCGTCGTCTAAAGGCATTTGTAAATAACCGCACGCTAGATCAAGTGTAATAAAAATGTCAGCTTCATTCAGCTCTTCAAGCAAATCGTCAAAATTCGGTATCGGATGAGGCATTGGTTTCATAATCTTGTTTAATTTCCGATAGTCTACTACCATTCGCGCAGTACCATCTTTCTTACGCCTTATAAAAGCTGGGCTTGCAAAAGCTGATTCTGTTTCAGTGACGATGCCTGCTTCTTTATATTCATTCACGATTTTCTCGAGGTCAGCGCGATCACGAGCATTCAAGCGATACGGTTTCGAGTTAATCCACACTTCTTTCTCAAGATCAATTTTCATAGTAATTTTATCAGTTTT
>CAKNYM010045325.1:0-83219 GCA_932195095.1 Andricus curvator
TATAGGTAAATAATATCCTCAGTTGTTTGCAATCGTTAAAAACAGAATTTAAAAAAATTGGTCCTTATTCAGCTGTCATTCTCATGTCTTCATATACTCCTCACTCAGCCCTGACTTTTCAGCGCAAAATCTTGGATGAAATTTTGCCGCTAAGAGCCAAGCGGTTAGATAGCTCAGTTGGCTAGTGTATGCAGTAGTTTTAGGTTCATAGGCCAAAGTTAGGTAGTTCAGGTAGGGTTTGAATCTTTAGCAGGTGCAATTTTTTAAAGCGTTTAAGCGTGCGATTATGTTTGTAAATGACTACGCGTGCAAATGTGTAATTAGAAAAATAAATCAAGTGCAGTGGTAATATATAAAACCATTTTTTGGCAACTTTATCATTATATGGCCGTTCCGTGAGTGGTACATAACATCTATATAACATAGCACTAATATAACATAGTTACATATTTGTTACAAAACTAATGTCATAGAGTAACAGAGAAGAGTGTGACATTTTGCGACACAGATGAGTCACCTGTCACTCACCAGTTATGTAACGTGTTACAATATTTGTATTCAGTCATGAACAGTTCCTAAGGCAAGATGGCCCTATTAGTAAAAGGTAGTACATATTACAAAGAAAATGTGACTATGGTACCCTTATCTATCTTTAACTTAAGGAATTGAGTGTCACCAATGTGTGTTTGAATTGTGAAATAAGTAACTGAAAATGAGTTTTCTAAAGTGATATTTCGAAGGTGTATTTCTAATTGTTATAGGCAGTTTGTTTCAAAGACAAGCACAACGAATAATAAGAGACCTTTGCATTTTGTAATGCAAAAGGTTAAATACATAGTGCGGTGCTTTATAACTGAATAGGCTATAAAGCAAGTTGCCCATAAAAAATTGTCTTCTGGCGAAGTTAAGAAGTCCTGCTCTTTCTCTGATTGTTATAGATGAAACGAAAATGCAAGCATTAAGCGTACGCTCAAGTTTGGCATTTAGCTCATCCGTAATATCGCCATATACCACACAGCCGTAGTCAAAGAAAGGGAGAATTAGGCTTTTAATTAGGAGGATACGCGTTGGAGTAGGAAGTGATTCTTTACTTCTTTTGAGGCTTTGGAGGACTCTAAAGGCATTCCTCAAAATATCCTCAACCTGTTTATTCCAAAGAAGAGAGCGATTTCAGCCTAGTCAATAGAAGATTATGGTTAACTATGTCAAACGCCTTAGAAAGCCAAAAAGGACACTAACCGTTATTGTCCTTCTATCGATTTCCAGTTTCACGTCAGAAGTTACTTAAAGTGAAGCTGGAAGTATACGATGCCTAGTTCGAAACCCAGATTGCATTGCATGTATTTAATTGTTAGTCTCAATATGTGCAATTAGTTGCTAATGGACAATGCGTTCGATAGGTTTAGACAAGGCACACAGGATGGATATAAGACGGATATCTTTGGAAGACGTAGGATTAGATATTTTAGGAACAGGACAAATTATCGCCTCCTCCCAGGTATCAGGAAATACTTCCCCCTATTGTGATGCGATATAGATCAGCATTTGATTTTACCTCGAAAAGTTTTTTAATTAAGGTTTCTTGCGACAAGTAAGAGAAAAATAATTTAGTGTTACCAAAATTAGAGGGAACTAAGGTCCCGGAAAGAGTGATGTTTGCAAGGAGTGTGGATTTTGTGGTAAAAGTTGTTGAAAGGTCTGGAGGAAAAGAAATTGTTATCAGGATCCAGGTGTTTAGGAGGAACAAGTCCAAAGCCGTCTTAAGAGATGCCAGATGTTTTCATTTTTATTTATGTTCTTGATAGAATTGCAATTATATTGATTGTATGAATACGTGATTTTGGTTTGCACTAAGTTTCTCAATTGAAGAAATTCGGCTTGAATAATACTATTTTTTTTTCTTTCAGCCAATCTACTTTTTTTCTCACTTTCTTTCATGAAATATTTTATATAAAAAGTGATCCAAGGAGTTGACTTCTTTTTTACTTGAAGGATATGGATAGGTGAAAATTTTTCAAAGGCTGAAGATAAAAATATGGTAAGACAAATCAACCTTTCTATTTATGTCCGTATATTAATTATTTTTCCTGTCTTCAGCGTAATTGAGTGCTCTGTTAGATTAAAGCATGATAAAGGGTCTTTCTCTACAGTAGAAATTTTATTATGATTGATTAACATTTTTTTGGATTTCATCTTCTACTTTGTGTTCAATATGGTTCAATTGAGTACTATTCAGTAACTCAATTACTCTTTCTTTGTTATTATTTGTTTAGAATAAGTTTTGTTATTATAAATTTTATTCTGTAATTTGATTGCTATAATTTTTTCGTAATTAGTGTCCATCGGTATTAGTACGGGTTTCTTGTCCATCTTCATTCCGATTTGACAAATTAAGCTTGAATTCTACGAGATATATTCTCCAGTATTGTGTAACGGTAGTTTTCTATTTTCTAAAAGTAAGTTGTTTGGAGTTAGTAAATATCGGTAAAAAAATTGAAGTGTGGTAAACCAATTATACTACCTTCTGGTAACGGGTAGTCGTTATCGATAATGTGGAAAAGATGGGTTTTACATAAATAATTAATGGGCGTAGCTTGTAATGTGTCTAGCTTGCTTGAATTCATATGGTGTCTGTCCTTTTGCTACATGTTACCTTTTAATTAAGTTAATTGATGCTCCTGAATAAACTATTAATTTATATTCTGATCCATCTCAGTGTCTTCCTCTTATTGCTTGTAGTCGTCCTGATATAGCTGAGACTCTACTGTATCTTAGGCTAGTGGTATTGATTGGTTCGGTGTTTAAATGCCTGAGGCCTTCGTGGCGTTGACATTTGTGGTCGTTAAAACTGAGCTGTAGTTGTGATAAATGAATGTGGACGAATCGGTTGCGCTTCGCGTAACCATACTTCCATTTCTGTTGCTGAATTATGTGCTTCGATCAAACTAGAGGGCTTTTGGGCTTTAACTTGGAGTCCGATTTCCCTTTTTATATTTAATAAATATCGTTTTAAGCATTCTTTGTCTTTAACATGAAATGCTATATTTCGTTCCATTGGACTAGTTTGTTTGCTCTGAATAGCATACTTCAATTGATTTACATTTTGGCTAAACCCTAAATTAAAATTTTGTTCTAATTCTGTTTGACGTTACTTCATATTTTCTCATTTTTATCTCAAGGCTGGAACGGATCATAATTGCAAACGTAAATTTTATGATTGTCTAGTCAGTTAGACACAAGTGCTTGTCACGCAGTTCTAGAACGAAACCGAACTTCTCAGCAAAGTACATGCCTAGTACGCAATTATCAGTTAGCCCAGGTATGATTTTAAAATAAATTGAATGAGTGGTTTTTGAAAAGGCAGCCGGCAGACACGCTTTGCCAATGACAGCTTCAATGGTACCGTTAGCCATCATCACAGCGCCTGTCTTTGAATGATCGATCTTATAAACACCTACCGAGCCTATGTGTGTGAGTTGTGTGAACCCGTATCTACCAATTAATTGATTTGAGTACCGACTATATCAATATCGATATAGCGTCACGCTGTGGTACCAATTTTAAAAGAATTCTTATTGAGTTGGCCCTTTGTTTCCAGAGAATCTTAGAGTTTTGTAAGTCTAGCTTTCAAAGATGGATATGATTCAAAACGGGAAAGCGATATCAAAGGGCAAGTGCAAAAATAAGTTCCCAAATTCAAATAAGATTATAAGAGTGGGGAGATCTTCTTCTCCGACTCACGAAGCAGGTTGAGTTTCAAAAAGCGAATTCTGAGTCAACTCAGGTTGAAGAGTCGAATTTCAGAGGGCTGACTTAGGTATGATTTCATTAATAGCAGAAATCAGGGTCTGCCTTGGAACAAAAGGATTGGCCTCGATCCTGAGATGGCCCTCCTTTATTGGTTTCTCTGAAAATTGGCAGAATCGCATGTCTGCCTAACTTGCCAATGCTTGCAGCAATTATGACAAAACTTGCCCCATCGAGTTTAAGACTATTTCCATCTGTGATCACCGCCACTACAATTAAAACAGGGACTGATCTTCTACATTTCTGTGAAATTTTCCGCACATTCTCTGGTCGAGTAGCTCCTGATGTTGAAATTCAGGCAAAGGGTGTCGGCCGCCTTCTTCGCAGCGAGCAGAAGATGCTTATGTCTGCTTTGGAGAGACTCTTTCACTGATGTCACGTCCAGAATGAAGCTTTCAGCCACGACCAGGTATGTATAGGTTTTTACAGTGTCAAGATAAAACATATATCAATAATCTCAGAGTCCCCGGGAACGCCAGTGATCCGTCTTTGCCTCAGATTAATCTTGGCAAACTTGTCCAATCCAAAGTAGCTTTCCAACATACTGATGATAAGTCTATGAGAGGTTAAATCGAAAGCTTTACGGTAATCTATCCAGGCCATCGACAGGCCGCGCTGGTGGGCCGCTGGTTTTTTGCAGATGCATCTGTCGATTGGCCGGTTCTTTCGGCATCCTGCTCCACCTTTTTTCGATCTTCATTGTTCATACATCTGTCTCCACACTGGCTCCATTCTTCGAATAATCCTGTCGTTAAGGAAGCTATAAAGAACTTATACAGCGTGAACGAACAAGTTAGGGGCCAGTAGCTCTCTAAGTTGGACAAGTCGCCTTTCTTCGGTAGGAGTATAGTTCGTCCTAACACCAGCTACTGCGGAATGGAAATCTCCGAATCTAAATACAAGGTGAAGAAGCGGGCCATATTTTGGTGCGTAGAAGTAAACTTCTTCCAAAAGAAGTTCTTAATACCATCTGGTCCTACAGCGAAAAAGTTTATTGTGCTCCTAAGTGTTTTTTTCACCTCTTTGGCAGTGATTGATGGGCATTTCTCCTTAGATGTTATCAGGTTGTCGCAAAACTCCTCGAAGCGGATGATATTATTCATATATTCTTCCAATTTCAGTGTTTTCGTGATCTTGCATACCTGTTTTGAAATAGTCTATACCTGGTCGGGCTTAAGTGGATTATCGACAGAAACAAGGAGATAGCTGAAAAGGCTCGATGAGTCAGTGAGAAACTGTTGATTCTCCCTGGAATTTTAGAGAGAAGTCTACGAAATCCAGCACCCATTGAATGAAGACACAAAGAAGATAAATAGCTTTAAGAAGCTGTGCAGCTCCCTCATAACACTTGACGAGAAACACACATCTTTTATCACCAAGGAGGTGAAGAAAGTATTGGGAGGCATAAGGAACTATTCAGCTCTGGGACCAGATGGTTTCAAGACCCTGTGGTGGCAAAATTCAACCCACTAGCTTCTGGCCCGCATTTTCACTCTATATTTAAAGTCGAAAGAAAATTCCGGAATGGTTGGTGGAAGGACGCACAGTGCTTCTCGCGAAGATTAGCAACTTGTCTGACCCCAAAAATTAAAGGCCAATAACTTGTCTGAACACGCTGTATAAAACATTCGCAGCTATTTTAAATCATAGGATTATTCGGAAAATCGGCAATGTGTGATGAGAGATGTCCGAACAACGCGGCTCAATGAAAGGCGGGAGAACCAAAAGTGTCAAACAAAGATGTCGGGAGAACCTGCTCATCGAGTGATGCGTCTGCAAAAACGCAGCGCCCTACAAGCTCTTTCTATCAATGACCTGTTCGACTGCAAGAAAGCTTTTAATTAAACCTTCCATAGACATAGTACCTGTCTGTTGGAAAGATTGAAGGTTTATCCACACATCGTAAGGTGCATAGAGAGATTGATGCCGCATTGGAAAACCAGATTTACTTTCTCATCTGGAAGACATCTTTTTTTGCCTCACATTATTGCCATTATCTCTCGCACTTCACCATTTCCAAGGGTGCTCTTGCGGCAAACCCGGATATTAAAAGCATAAGGTCACTCATGTATTCTACATCGATGTTTTCAAGCTCTATGGTAGAAATAAACAGAAATAGGTTTAGCTCTAGAGATTGTCGAGGAGTACACTCGGGAGATCGGAATGAAGTTTGCGTTAGGAAAATGCACCAACGTTAATTTGAAGCGAGAAAAACTTCATTGTATGCCCGAAGACCTTAAGCTGGTCGACAGAAACGCTATACGACATCTTGGCGTTGGAAAGATCTATACAAACCTGGGTGTGCCACAGGGCTGCATTCATGAAGTAACATCTACAAAAATGCTCTGTGATGCGGATACAAACGTCTTATCCGACAGATTTGATTCTCCGAACTGTCGGCCAGGAAGAAAGTATTTGCAACAAACATGTTTGCCGTCCCGGTAGTACTTCATTCATTTGTAGGGTTGCATGGACGAGGAACAAGCTCAGATCCCTTGATATCTAGTTACAAAAGCTTATGCAGATGAACAAAAGCATGCACCTTAAGTCGTCTGTTCCGCGACCTAACATCTCACGCCGTTGAGGTGGTCGCGGAATGTTGAATCTGGAATATCTTCACAACAGGATTATTATGGGCACAACACATATAGCCGCAAATGGACGAGACCCTGTTTTTGAAATGGTCAGAAAATACAAACAAAGTCCGGATCAAGAAAGCACGGAAGAAAAACTGAAGCGAACAGCTCGTTGACATGAGGATGCACGGCATCTTTCACAGACATGTGAAGGGTCAGTCTATTTCGTCTAAGCTAACGTTTGCTTTCCATAAATCACCCGTATTGAAGTGTTTTGCTTTGCGATTTGCATCTTTCAAAGTTTTTGCCGCATCATGCACACTACAATTCATTATTATCAAGAGATCGGAGTCTTCGAAATATATACTTACTTTTTCTCCAAGTTCTACTGAATATAAAAAAATGATGTTACGTAATAATATAAAAATTGTATTATAATATATTATATTATAGATACTGATATTATAATTCTGATATGGATACAATATAATATATTATATGATAATATTACTGTTTCTCTATCGGATATTACTTTAATAAAATGTAATGGGAATTATATTGGGATGTATCACGAAACATGTACTACTTTTAATAAAGTAAGCAAATGAAATTATTTCCAACGTTTAATTTGATTTTTGGCAATACAAATTTATTAACAATTTTTTAAAATCTATTTTTCATGATTAAACTATTATTTTAAATATATTACTATCAAGAAACATTATAAATATTTTAGTAATCTCTTATCTAATTCAATTTGTTAGAAAAGGGTTAACTTATCATAATAAGGATAGATATATTTACCGAAAATTTGATATAAAAATGATTTCTCATTTTGTATTTTTACTAAAATAATATTAGTTTGCGAAAAACTTTAGGGGGCTCAAATATAAAAACCTCTTTATACCAATAATATTTTAGACAAGTAATTTGATAGAAAAAAAGTAATATTTTTTTTCATTGCTCACTTACTTTTTGTAATATTTCAAAATATTCTGAGTTTTTGAAAAAAAGTTTTAGAAAAAAGTGATTCCTTTCAATAAAATGTAACTTTCTTGTGAAACGAAATTTTTTTATTGAAATCGAAAGATATTTGACCTGAAAAGTTGCGCGCACTTTCCACAACTACAGAACCTGGAGCGGACACTTGAATTGTAAAAGCGATAACGCATTCAATTTGTAGCCGGTGAGAAATATTACACAGGTATATTTTTGGGATTTTATCCAACTATTATATGCTATATCATCTTATTAGGGTTTCTGTCATTACTGTAAACTTTTGATCCAATTCCAAGGAATCTGTCTGTAAATTTATATGCAATATAACTTATATTCTAAGTGTAGGTTTGCCTATATTATCGCGGGCATGAACTTGAAACTACATGAAGCTCCTAATTTTGTGCCTACTACAACATCGTCGCAAGAGATTTCAAACATAGTATTAATTTAATCGTAACATCGTTACATTTAACATTAGTCCGTGGCTAATAATGAAAAAACCGGGATGAAAACTGTGTAACTAATACTAAAGCTGCAACTAAACCTTGAGCTGTAGAAGCTGTACAGTACAATATACTAAAAACTGTCCTTTTCAGAATACATTTTTCTTATTCCTCACTATACCACACATTTAAGTTTTAACAGATGCGTCGGAGGAGACGTGTGTATTTACAAGGTGAACCTATCTTTAAATAGAAAAAGATATAAACATCGATGCATATTGCAAAATTAAAGTAGGAAACTATATAGAGCGAAGAGATATATAATTACCCACAGTGTTGGATTGGAATTTCCTCTTATAGGGTCTCACGCAAAGATACCGAGCTGTACGGACAATCTTTGTTTCATCTTAAGCCAGACTGAATCACGAAGAGCTGGCAAGATGTGGTCGAAATTCCTGATTTCGTAAAAGTCATAAATCTCGTACATTCTCAGAAAAACGTTCAATGTGATTATAAGTTATAATTGTGAAGTTCTCCACACTGAGCTTCAAGCGGGGATAGGTATACAAAAAAGTGTCGACTAAAACTGAAGGCGGGGATTCGTTCGTACGTGCCCACAGTTTCAAAATCCGTTTGAATGAAAATCCTAGCTGCTCATTTTTTTGACATATCGCAGATGAGCTGCTTGATTCAGAAATATATGAGGGCATCGGCCGACTACGATTATTGCCTTTCGTTTCTTCCCTAAAAGCTATGGACAAAGTTGTAAGCTGTAGTTTTTCCACTAGAGAGATTGGTCCTGATTTAGATAAACACTTAAGTGAGTTGGATAAAGCTTTTCAGAGCATCGGAATTTCTAAAACATTAAAAATCCACGTGCTTTTGGATCACCTTGCTCACTGTTGAAATTTTTTCGGTAAATATGGTTTGGGACTATGTTCGAGCAGATTGAAAAAAGCGGTGGTTGAATTTTCTTCTCCACACCTTTAGATCGAAAAATAAGATAAATTTTCATTAATTCCTCTTTGTTAATTCTATTTATTCACACGTCACAATATTATATAAATCTAATAGATGAGTACAAATTAAAATGAATTAAAAACCTATAAACAATAAAAAATGTCAAAAAATTAAAAATAATGAAAAATAAGAAAACTACAAAAAAAATGGGACCAGTATACCGCCACATCCACGCCGTTGGTCCTGGGGAAAGCTGAGGGTGGTATCACAGTTGAACCTCGATTGTCCGGATTCATTGAGACCGAATGTGACCTGGATAGTCGAATATCCAGATGATTCGGAGAATCATGACGATCGAAAATAGAACTCAATTGAACTCTGACGATCGAAAATTAAATCAAATTCTAACGATTACCAGTACAAATAATCCGGCGGTCTGAATGATCGGGGTCAGGATAACCGGATTTATACTGCATTCAGTTGATGGATTAAAAATCTTCTTTTACATAATTTACAGCGAAATGCAGAGAAAAAATTTACAACATATACACACATTGAATCACATACGGTTATGCACGCTACATGCGCTTCTGATCTGTAAAAAAACACAAAAAATGATTTTGCGATATCTCAAAAAAATGAGCAGCTAAGATTTTCATTCAAACGGATTTTGAAACTGTGGGCACGTACGAACAAATCCCCTTCTTCAGTTTTTGTCGACACTTTTTTTACCCCTATCGCCGCTTGAAGCTCAGTGTGTCTCTTTGACATAATGAGTTCGAAAAAACACCTGGTTTGAAAATCCTCATTTGACACTACAAGAGGCTTGTGAATTTGTCAGGTCATTCAACTAATGACTCGCGTTTTGGTTATTCACTCAAAATTGCGGAGTTAATAGCCCAAACGGTCTTTCATTTTCAGTATGTAGAGCATGAAACTCTTAATATCAGGGTCGTAGTTTCGAGCCCCACGTTGGGAGCCATTGCGTTTCGGTTTTGATTTCTTTGAAACCGAAACGAAGGTCCTATGACCAAGCCAACGGACGCGCCCTCAGTTAGTCGACAGAGGGCCCCTGTACCAAGGGTTTCTGCTGAATGTGGTTACAATAATTAATAAGCAGTCGCGAAAAATTTTCCAGGGGTGGTGCCGAAGAAAAGAACCACAAGTGTGGCCATAGCAACCGTGCGGAAAGCTGAATGTCACCTATGTGAGGTCTCTTGAACGTTGACTCTAGGATAACGGGCGTCCTCTCAGAGTATGCAGCCTTATCCTTGCATGCGGGGCTCTACAAGGATGGACGAACCATTTCCCTAGCTGCCCGTGGGAATAACAATAACACCACCAAAAAACCAAAAAGTTGTAGATGCCGTTCAAAACACAGAGCACAGAAGCACAGAGCACCCGACAATGCGTCAGCAAATAGTGCCGATCGCCCGAAACTTCGGGGTGCTGAAAATAATGTAGATGGAAACACGACGACGAAACGACAAAGTGCTCACACTGAGTGGACGACTCGACTCAAGGATGACTTGCTGAACTGCTACAATGCCGTTTTCATCAGTATTTGCGAAATGAAGTTGCCTAGCTCTTGAAAATTAAACGTAAACGCAGAGCGCCTCCTCAGACGCTGCATGAGCAAGCCTCAGACGAAGAGGGGGAAGCCATATCAAGTTCACTCGCGGAAAGCAGGCACTTCCTGAGAGATGATAGCAATTTTGGGACGAGGAGAAACAACAACAGCCAGGTTTCTCCTAAGCCTTAAGATCTCGCTGAAATCGATGTTTCTCTATCTTGAAGATATCTCGAAGGAGTCTGACCTCTGGACTGAAACCGACGATGGCTACAAAGATCAAAAGACGCTTGCATCAACATAAGAAGATTGGATCTACATCTGTTAGGCCGTTTACGAAAAGGGCCCGAAAGTTCGCCCACGGACTGAGAATCTACCATCTCACACATCAGTGAAAGGGGTCTCTCCTAAGCAGATACAAGCCTCTTTTTCTACAGATTTGGTCTTCGAATCTGTCGGCGTAAAAAAAGGTATCTGCGACTAACATGCCTGCCATCCTGACTCTAATTCACTCAGTTGGAGTAGTTCCATGGGCGAAGCACGAGTTTGCGGCCCTCGATACCGTCACGCATAAGAGCATGCATGCTATTGAAGAGATCCTCTGTTAAAAATTGCTAGGAGATCCATGGCCCGAATTACGCGAGAACGACGTATCTCTACAGACATAATGCGTACAATATTGTGCTAATCTTACTGACCTATTCAAAAACATAGAACCAATGTGTATGCATGTTTTTGGAAAAGATAGTACAGTTTTGTAATTAGGCATTAGGCACGGATACGTTATATCCTCTTGGCTGTTCAATATATAAGGTTGTTACAGTAGAATAAGTCCACGAATGTATGATTTTAAGATTAACGTCTTTGATAAAAACAGGATAGAACAAGTTTATAATTACATCTATCTTGAAAGTTTCTTTACTAATGACGCAAAGATTGATAGAGAGGTATCCAGGCGTTTAAACGAGGGTATAAACGTTATTGGCTGTAGGGTAGCGAGACCTGGACATATCAAGAAAACAAAAAGAGTAAAGTAAATATGTTCGGCACGTTACTCCTGCGGAATATATACGAAAAACGCTAATAGATAAAGTAAGTAAAGAGTGGGTTCTCTAAGAGTGGCGTGTAAAACAAATACTGATTGACAAAGGTGAAAGGAATTTGTTAAGATAGTTTGTTCATTTTGAGTAAATTTTTGTAAATTTGTCAAGAAAAAATGGTGCGAATATGTGAATGTATGAAAACATGTATGGATGCGAAGGACGCAAATGTTGTATGTCAGGATAAGGATGCGTGAAGGAAAATTTTTTAGAAGATAAGTTTGATGAAGAATGTCAGCATAGTGATAAGCGCCTGAAATGAATGATCTTGGATAGTAATGGGCTATCGTGGTGAGATTTGCTTAGAAGATGTGATTGAAGTAAAGTGTATGTGGATCTGCTTTTAGGTTCATCAGTCAGCTCTCCACCTGGCGTGATTTGCTAGAGAGATTGATCAGCGACCCTTGTCGGAGCGATTTCGTAGAAGGAGTGTGCTGCTTGAATAATTAATACGGGAATTCTAGATTGATCTAAAATTCATCTCTTCTGCTACACATCCCTTACTTATCCTTGCGATATAAATTCCTTGATGCCCGGTAATATAATAAATCATAAACCAAATAAGTTACGTTTACCCGAATGGGATCCTGCTTAATGCTATAACAATGATAACTCGGCTAAAAATATCAGGGCTATCAATAACTATGTTATTTCTGTTCTCACATACTACTTTGAGCTCATCAAATGTTCGAATACCTGTAAAATATAATACCTTGACAGGATAAACGGAAACATCGGTGTTGAAATGACTAAGCATAGAATGCACCATAGCAATTTGACGATTGAAAAGGTAGTCCTACTACGGTATAGAGGAGGTAGGGGCTTTGTAGGTGTTAAACAACTTTATAAATCACCAGTTATTCAGCTGCGAGATTATTATAGTAGCAAGCAGGATGTTGCGCCTAATAAAACCATTTGTGAGGCTGATCTTGATTATACGAGCTTGATTTTGTCCCCAGAAGAGTCATTGAATAGCAGGGCAGAAACTATAGAGGAATTTAAAACGCAATGAAGACCAAAATCTATCCACGGGGAGCACCCCAAAATGGTAGATCAATATGAATGGATTATCCTCTTTCTAGATACCAATGGATCCATCGAGCAAATGATTTATGGTATTCGCGTAATGTCTGATAGATTGTACACGCAGAGACATAATGATGTAGCGCGCATGATACATCAACAATATGTATTAAACCTGTAACTCTTAACAGAATGGATGCTTTTCTATAGACGAATTTTAGTGCCTGTTCTAGGAAACGAAGACCACATCTTATACTCGGATGTTATTATCTAGACGTATCATTATATTCTAACCAATCTATCCGACATCGTGATACGCGAGAAAAATGTGGAAGAGACTTTATCATCGAAATTGCTTTTCCACTTAACCGGAACTTGCACGCAACCTACACATTATACAACCAAGATCCATAAATATAGCGATCTAAGGACAATTATGTATTTGATTTTAAACGAGATCGTACAATATTGTATAATATTTCAGAAACTGTTATATCTAACTATACATCAACTTACATGTCCCTCTCAAAAGAAAAACTTTAAATATTTGTCACATTAACGCTTAGTCTTTAACTGTTTATTACCATAAATTCTCTCATCACTTTATTTTATTTTCCTATGATATCATAGCCACATCAGAGACCTGGCTTACGCTTAACATTTACTTGAGCCTCGTTACGGGGTCTACAAGTGGAAGTAAGCCATTTTCCCAATCACCCAGATAATAGTGGGTGCGGGTGCATATCAGCCTCATGAAATGTGCTCACCAAATGTGGGCACGATACGTGCACCATGATCTTCACGGGATGCGCTTCATTCAGTGAAAGCACTGTGCTTTCACAGTTTTTATACTTATATTTAGTGCTTCAATTAACTTCACTAATTTCAGATTGATGAAAAAGTATGGCAAATCGCATAATCTTATCATCTTGTTTCAATTATGAATGTTTTTCTGCAAAACCAATTATACTTCATATATTGCAATTTGCAATGGGCATCTCCATGCCGGATTCACAAGAGTCTATCAAGCATTCATCTCGCGATTTTTTTTTAATTACGCAACTTGTTACACCTACAAAAATAAACATCTCAGCTATTTTTCTCGAAACTTTCATTTGAAGAGTTATCGAATTTAGAATTTGTCTCTATTTTTAAATTTTCTGTAAAAATAATTAAAACTTTTTATAATAATTGATGACGTTTGAGTTAGATTTAATAAAATAATTTTATAATACACATTTTATTATGGAATTTACCGGTGAATCCAAATTTTAAGGAAGCAACTAGTAATTACTTTTGATGATGCCTTCAAGTTTATTTTCGAATGTTTTTCTCGAAATTTTGAAAAAAAAATTCAAAGTTGCCTAATTTTTTTTTAATATATTTTTTTTGATATTCCATGCAATCCTCTTTGAGCCAAAATTGTTACATTAGTGAGATTTTATGTAACTTTGAATATAATTTTGTTTCCAAAAATTATTGAATAAATAAATCCACTGAAGAGGGCCACCATTGTATTCCGTAACGTTTTGATTAATTATTAAGAAATTGAATTGAATTATTTTAAACCCTGAAGTCAAAACCATTTTATCGATATTTAGAACTTTCTGGCCCGAATTTTTTTACAAGTTTTAAAACTTCGTTTTGTGTTAGTAAGTTTCTTACACAGTTTCTATTGCCATAGATTCAAGAACTTATTTCTTATTTAAAAGGAATTTTTTTCAACGTATAACTAATAATTGAAATGATATACGTTTCTTAATTTACGTACTCTAAGTATATGTATATTATGTGTTCCTATAACTTCGTTATTTTCTGTTGTATTTCAAGAAATTGAAAGACTGACAAGCGATTGCGAAAAATTGTCAAATTGATAAAATCAATAAAATAATGTTTTTCAATGCTGAGAATTAGTTTATAATTATTTACCGAAGTTTATTTATGCACTTTCGAGCAGAAACTGTAAACCGCACGATATCCACATTCGCGTACGCTCATCACGTGCGTACTTAATGACAATAAATCCTCATGAGTTGCGCGCATTGTGCTTACGATATGATTCCATATTATTATGTGGGCACCCGAATGCAGAGTACATTTTTATCAAGGTATCGTTGCCTTAGGGCAGTGTGATGGTGGTTGTGATTTGCAAACCTATTAATGCCTCCTACGGCAGGGAATTTGAGACTGGCATTTTTGATATTATACCTAATTATAATAACATTGTATTTACCGGTGACCTAAACACAAATTTTAATGCTAAAACAAATTTAACTCACTGTTTAAAATCAGCAGGTTTCTCCGTGCGATTATCTATAGTCCCCTATAATACAAATCCACCACACTGATCACTCCAGTACATGGATTGACTTGATGATTGTTGACTATCTAGACAAGGTGATCTTTTTTTCACTCAACACCCAATCTCATTTGTCACAAACCATGACCTTATTAGCATCCAATATCAGTTACTCTTTCATCCTTCATCTAGTATAACACATATGTGCATACGTAATCTTTCAAATATAAATGAAATTGAATTTCTTGAATACATATCTGCCTACGAAAAATTGTATTAATAGGAAGGTGATTTGTTTAACCACATATTCATTTTCAGCTTTTCATAAATTCGCGCCTCTCCATACCCGGCAAGCAAAAAATAATTCCACTCCTTGAATTACTTCTCATATCAAATATTCAAAGAAAGAAATAGATAAAACCGTAGATTTGATAAGAAAACAAAAAATATTATTATTCAAGTCGATTTTCGTGAATTAAGTATCTTAGTACAAACCAAAATCAGGGATTTATCCAATCAACATGATTTAAATTCTATCAAAAACACGAATAAACATGAAAGCATTTGGCTTTTCTTAAGATAGCTTGAACTTTTTCTCCCTGAATATTAGGCTCCTGCCAAAAATATTCCCCTGCAGACCTGACAAACACCGCCCCTCCCCCATCCTTAGTTCCCTCTACTTTTGACGATATCAAATTTTTCTCTCCTGACATATCATAATGGTCAAATCAAATGCTCAAGGTTCTGATGGTATTTCAATCAAAATGATTCGTCTTGCTTCACCAGTCATTATTCCTATGTGGCAATATTTTCTGATACCTGGAAAGATGCTATTATCAGCCCTGTTACTCCAATATCTAACCCTACCTTCCCCAAAGACTTTCAGCCTATATCCATCCTGTGTGCCTTGTCTAAATCTTTTGAGCGCATTGTCTATCCGCAACTTACGGCACACCTTTGAACTAACAATTTAATAGACCTAATGTAATCTGGTCTTCGGACAAAACATTGTACACGTACGGCTCCACGCAAGGCAATTCCGGACCTAAAACTGGCAATTGATAGAAGGGAAATAACGTTTGTTATTCTCTTTGATTTTTCTGAAGCGTTTGATACAGTTATCCATAATATACAACTGACTAGGGTCAAATCGCTTAACATATCTAATCAGGTGGTTGGATGGTTTGAATCTTATATTAGTAATCGTTCTGAACGAGTAAAAATTATCAATGGCGAGCGGTTTGATTGTAAGGATGTTAAGAGTGGTGTCCCTCAGGGATCCACTCTTTACTCTTTACCTCTCCGGGTGCAGTGGCTCTTGACATATGGTCTCACTGTTGACCTTGCTAAAACTATTGCTATAATTGTAGGACCTTCTTCCTCTCCATCACTGGAAAGAATTGCAGCCCTTATTCTCTTGGTCGATAATCGTAGCAACCCCTTTGTGGAATCTGAAATATTTGGGCCATAATCTTAATCGCACTTTTACTTGAAATGAACAATTTTTGGATATTTCGAGGAAAAACTTTACATTCCTCCAGTAGCTCAACAAGAATGAAGAATAATTTCTTGTTTTTGAACGTATCCTCCTAATTATCCTAATAAACGCCAAGATTAGGCCAAAAGAAGACAATTTTTATAGGCAACTTGCTGTCTAGCGTATTCTGAAATGAAGCTCTAGATTACTTTTTTAACCTCTTCAATTTTATTGAAAAAGATTAGCTGATATATTCCAAACTCTATAACAATTAGAAATGCACCTTTATAATACTACTCTAGGAAACTCCGTTTTAGTTACTTATTTAACACTTCAAATCCTAACCTCGAAATCACGCATTCGTATCCTTGAGTCCCTGGGTTATAGAGATCACGCGTGTACGCATGCATGTGTTTAAATTTAAACATGTATATGTGAGTATGTATATTTAAAGTATCCAACAGTTCATGGGCTACATCTAGTTATGTGTATTCTAATTTATTTATTTGCTTTTGTTAAATACCTTTTTTTTAATTTCAATCCTCAATTCGATCGCTGTTACATTTTATTTTCAATATGTGCCTCATGTTCCTTATAGCCTATGTGCCACAATACCCCATGTGCTATATTATCGTACTTACCACATTACCCTGTGTGTTATATCACACAGTGTGACATATTACCCTAACCAAAAACATAGACACGATGGGCTTTACAGTCTGCCGAATTTTCATTTTACATGAAATTCGTGTTTATAACTGGATCTTTTTCATTACTGCTCTTGGACATAGAGCGCTGTTGCAGATGTACATTGGAATCGCTGCACAGTTTCATACTACCATCTTCAAGGAAAACTGGTCGTAAAGGGAAAGAAAGAGAGTCTTTGCTCCCCTGCGATGTTCCTTATGGGGAAGGGCGAGTTGAAATTTTTGTCTGGAACTTTTGCGTTCCGCACACACACCTTCCATTCTCTCAATTTCACTAAAAATTAACTTAAAAAAGAGATACACTGCTTTGAGCAGGAAAAAAGACAGTAATTTTGAGGAGTCTCCTTTTCTCTATTCTTTTCCCAGTTAATATCAAACTACAATTTTTCTTAGAAAATTTCCGTCTGTTTTTAAGTTTCGAGAGAGGAATTTCCTCCGTGATTCTTTTTACGGTATCTCCCTTCTTCCTTTTGCACTAAGCTTCGTTTAAACCTGTAAAATATTCAAATGACTGGATGGGCGAGTCTTTTCTCAAAAGAAGGGTTTAACGTCCACACAGCGTTATTTTTACTAACCTTTATAACAAAATTAATAAATGCCGATCCCAAACTACAGACGGGCGATTATAACTTTTATCTTTCGAAATTTGAAAAGTTACCGAGAGAAGAACAACTCGCGGATACGTTCTTCCTCAGACTGCCTAATTCGCTGCGGATCTACGCCCAAAGTAATCGAACGCAATCTTGTTCTGTTGTCATCAAATAACTTTCTGATTCTAGGAAATTTAATTTTAGTGAGGGTTAGAAGTATACTTCTATATTTCGCTGTCTGGCATCGATAATTAGGAAATATTTCGGTTGTTTTTTTTATTTAGAATTTTATTCATGTTGGTATTTTTTAGACAGCATGGTAATGTTTACATTTTGGTCAGCTAAGTCGAGTTATGGAGGAGAGGCGCGGGGAGAAGTGACGGAGGAACAGTAGGCTTAGACCACGAGTCGACGAGCGCATAGATGTGTGTAATAATGCACTTATATCGATAGCAGTGCGAATAACGGGCAGACAAGTTGTGTTTATGAGGACAAATTTTCTTCCGTTTCTTTCTCTCTTTCTTTCTACAACCTTTCTGGAGTGTCTAACTTTTGAATTTATGGAGGTTTATACCTTAATTCTTATGACTATTTTCTTACAGATTATCTGTAGTTAGTGATTCAAAGTTTATTTCCAATTCCTCTGTAATATTCAATTTCACCTGGGCAGCAAGATCCTGACTCGACAGTGTTATTGGGATGCCCAGGTTACGAGCCATTTGAGTGAGATATTTCTCACTTTTTGGTATAGAGCCAACTTTAAAAAAATGAAAATTTGGTAGGCTTTTACATGTAAGGCGCGTAACATCACCTTATATGCCATATTACCACATGTAACATACTGCCATATGTGCCTCATATGTTATATCAGCCTATGTCATATTATTGCATTTTTTGCCCCATATTACCGTAAATATGCTACCCCAATCAAAAACATAGACCTGATGTGCCACATTACCTCATGTACCATGTTACATCGTAAAGAATATGACGTATAAAAAGGTACTGCCCGACCTGCCCAAGCTTCCCAGGCTGTCACACCTTGTGGTTGGTGGCGAGGCTTGAGCGTGTGAGACAAGGCGGTCAAACGTACGTCAGCCTGCATGTGCATGGATATGTATGAAAGGTTCGCTATAAACGGGCTCTCCTGGGTGAGTCGAAAGGATCCCTATAAAGGGACTCTCCTGGTATGTATGATTGTAGTATGATAGAAGGGTGAAAGAGCCTGGCTAACACGGGCTTGCTAGGTCTCTGAGTCGAGGTCCCTCCCGGACCGACATCCAATTTGGAATCGGGACGGAAATGGCCTACGGCCCGCATAGCGATTCAGAAACAACCCTTTGTTGGTAATAATGAGTCTAACCTTGCAGGCGGGGCTGTACAGAGGCGGACCTTATATTTTCCGAGCTACTCGTGGGAACAAAATGAGTACTTCCAAAATAAATTAAAATAAAAAAACACCTAAAGGGAGTCGACAACGACCCTCCTGGAAAAAGCATCTTTTCGAGTAAAGATAGAAATGACCGAAGCAGTCTTAGAACATACTTCGAAATCTATAAGTGGGGAACCATCCGAGAGTAACCCTGGCAATGCTAATGCCGGGGCTCAAGCCAAACTGAAAATTCGCGACAAGCGAGATTGTCGGGAGCTGCTAGGCAGAGGTTGAGACACCAATTGTTAAATTAATCGGGCGCAACAACTAGCCAGACGGGAACTCTAAAAAGGAGTCATTCTAATAGCAGCTCTCCGAATGAAATCGGGGAACAGAAGAAGATGCGGCTGACAAGTCCAACAGTCTCTTATAGCCAGGCTCTTCAAAGTCACCTAAAAGTGGCCATAGTCGCTGAGGGGTTCCCAGTAACAAAACCCGATGATGACCAGGCCAAGGTAGTTAAAGCGGCATTAGTATTGCGAGTGAACCTGAAATAAAATTTTTGATTTCATTGGTCAAACTAACGTGGCTTGAAATATCATTTCAAGCTACATTAATTCAAACTCTGTGGCGATTACAAAGTCCTTCTTTCTTCGCTCGTAACCTGCGTGTCATTCCAAGCTCCCGAGGACTAGCCTGCGAGCCAACTCAAAGAATGAGGAAGGCTATAATGTAAAATAATAATCTGAATAAATTTCCCGAATTGGTTTTCGGACAATCCCCTTCCTTTTTTTTGGAACATTTAAAATAGGGACTTACATAAGTTTTTGCAATCCACTCAATTATGTGAGGTTGGATTGCACAAACGTATATGTGTACGGATTTGAGTGCATGCATGTATAGGTGAATATAGCGAGCATACACACACACGCGTAGGCACCACAATCGATCTCTTTTTCGTCAATGCCCAACTTAGCGTTGTCTCATTCTTACTCGACCGTTCATACGTCCTCCTTCTCTATCCTCATCTTCTTACTAAAGGTATGTCTCTTTCCTGCACATTGCCGGGCTGAACACGCTGGCTACCACGGTTCAATATGCCTCGACAATTCTACTATCTTCTCTCTTCTTGCTCCTATTTCTAAGCTTTCCTTACATAAGTCCGTCTCGGTCCTCGCCATACACCGTGCCTACCGTACTGCCTGACAGCATGAACACGTGGTGGTATCAGAACAATACCACTTGCTTATTCAGCAGTAGTGCAACGCTAAAGTGCTTAATTTCTTATACTGAAAATTAAAGCTGGAAATAATAAATACTTAACTCTAAGATGAAAATTCCAACCTGCATCAATTCTGATGCGAATTGAAATTAAAACTTTTTCTAAGAACAATATAAAAGTCTTCGAAGCACTTTAATTTTCTAAAATTCTGATGAGGGTCCTGCCTCGCAGGTGCAAAAGTCCCAGCAAAAGCGTTTGGCTACATAAATTCCGCACACCTACAAACTTAGTTGAAAGTCGCACGGCATATCCTTTCCTTCCGAATTCAAATTCTGCAATTCCGCAAAAATCCCTCCCTGATTTTCTGAAATATGAACTTTCGAGGAACATCGTACGAAAGTCAAAATCGCAGTCTCCTGAGCAATCTGGCACATGCCAGAACTACTCAGACTTTTGTCCGTCCGAACGACGGGTTCAACGATCAAAGAAAATTTTTGATTCATAAAAATCTAGTCCGTAAGACGCAACCACGTTCTTTACCCGGCACCGGAATTCTAACTTTCGACCTGGTAACGGGAATGAGCCGCCGGAATCGATGGACAGTAACGGGAGCATTTTTCGTCACGTCCTATCCGGATCAGGGGAAATACCAATTTTCGAGATTCCTCGCTAATTGGTAAACCATGGATAAAACATGGTAAAATAATTCCATACCACGTTTACAAATTGGCGAGGTAAAGGCTCGTAATGGGAGTGTCGTTTTGTTTGCCTCCTATCCCGCCTGCTTGACACGAAATTCTGAGATTAGTATAGGAAAAATTGCCTGTTTTCCAATCTCAAAACGAAAAGGAGCAATTTTCTCGGAAGGCTCTAATTCACTTTTAAGAGAAGTAGATATATTTTCTATTTCCCGTAAAAGCGAATTTGCGAAAAGTGACAGGTGTTCGCGCGTGTTTGTGTGTGTCGCGAATACCTTAAGGAACTAGAGGGATACTTATGGTGAGGATGTCAAAAGTTTTCTGGGTGCTATACCGGGCAGGATCAAGTCTATCAAACAGTGAAGGAGTCTCTCTTCAGAAGATACAAGCATCTTCTTCGACAGATTTTGCGGTCAAATCTGTCGGCGTTGAACAAGGTATATGCGACTAACATGCTTGCCCTCCCCGTTCTACTCTACTCGTTTCAGGTGGTTCAATCGACGAAGAACGAGCTTACGGCCCTTGATATCACCCCGCGTAAGATCATGCATATGCATAAGAGCATGCATATCAAGTCGTTCGTTCGGTGATTAAACATCTCATGTCATCAAGGCGGAGGCGGACTTCTGAATCTCCAACGTCTGTATAAACGATCTGTTCTGAGTACAGCTCACACGGTTGAAAATGGCAGAGATCCTCTCCTAAAAATGGTGAGGAAACACGAGATGTTGGCAAAGGAACATTTATTTACAAAGCCGCAGAGCAGGCCACCGTGACCCTTGGCCCGAAATTCAACATCAGAAGTAAGGAAAGTGCATGACACCATCCAGGTACCTCATTTCTAAATGTCAAGGTAAAGAAAGCAGAAGTTGAAAAATTCAACCAGCAGCTACTCAACAAGAAAGTGCACATTAACGTAATTTCAACCTTACCATACAGTGACCGCATTTTATGTCAAAAAGTTCCCAGCAGTAGGTGCAGAGCGTGTCGTGCACAAGCTGAGTACCTAGAACACATACTATCTGGGTGTCCCACTTACGCGGGAACAACGTATCTCTACAGAGAGAATGGGGCCCTGAGAGTCCTTTATTACCATCTTTATCGCTCTCACGGTGTTGGCCGTCTCCCTGCAGGCCGAAGGCTTTGAGGGAAATAGAGTCAATTGTCCAAAATGAGAAGTACCAAATTTTCTGGAACTACGATTTTCGTACAGCATTCTCGATTGCACGCTCAAAGCCTGACATCGTGCCCCAAGACTTCGAGAAACGAACTATATTAGTAATCGATTTCTCGGCTTCGGCCGACTACAACATCACTACCAAGGAGAAGGAAAAGGGGAGAGGTCTGCTGTCGCAACCAAGAACATGACAAGTCGCGTTTTCTATAAGGTTCATAGTCGCCCGTTTCACACGGATTACTCACACAGAATTAATCCATTTTTTGTGTTTTTTTTGTAGAATGTGACGTCAGATCAACTAGACCACCGGGCTTTCCATGCTCGCCCTAGTCAGGTTAGTTCACCTTTACTTCCTTCTCACACTTTTCCTGGTCCCTTGGATTTTCTCAAAATTTTGGTAAGATATTTGAATGAATACAGATTTTCTCACTTTTCTCTCCCTCTATCTTACGGTGCGTTTCTCTCTCTCGAACTAATAAAGTATTGAAACGTAAAGCTCTTCCAAACACCTGACTTGATTAAAAATTTTTTACAAACATTTTTCACCACATATTTTCTTTATCTATTTCTCGTTTTTTATTAGGGCATCTTGCAATAATAAAATAATCATAAAGTTTTCGTTAATTCATTTTTTATTTGAAAAATAAATAAAATCTCCAGAATGATTCACTGATATTCTTTTTTATTTTGTCGTAGGCAGATGTGATTACATGTTTATAAAGTAATAATATTTAAATCGTGTAAGACTCATTACACATCAATTTACAAAGATAAGATTGTACTCCAGACGTTCTATAAAAATAATTAAATATGTTTATAATATTTACAAATTACATCAATTGAATTCTATAACAATATATACAATATAAATACAATACGTATCAAACGTTTTCGATCAATTACTGAAGATAA
Source organism: Andricus curvator (assembly GCA_932195095.1). Taxonomy (NCBI): domain Eukaryota; kingdom Metazoa; phylum Arthropoda; class Insecta; order Hymenoptera; family Cynipidae; genus Andricus; species Andricus curvator. The sequence continues at coordinate 22,933 of CAKNYM010045325.1, forward strand.
AATTAAAGTACACGCAGATATAAATTTTCCAATTTGTATCGTCTTTAGTTTTTATAATCAAATACATAATACAACATTTGTATAATAATCACAAATTACATAAATTGAATTCTGTCTCAAAACATATAACATAAAAACAATACGTATCAAACGTTTTCGATCAATTGCTGAAGATAAAATTAAAGTACATACAGATATAAGTTAGCCAATTCGTATCGCCTCTAGTTGTTATATTCAAATACTTAATAAAATATTTTTTTCATTATCACAAATTACATAAATTAAATTCTACTTTCGGATAGAAATTATTCTTGGGATATCTCAGTTTTTCCCTGCGAAGAAAAATTATTCACGCTTATTGCAAATGGAACTCTTTTATATTTTAAACTTTTTAAATTGAAGGTTAAAACAGGTTAAAAATTTCGAAAACTCTCAATTAAACGCTTGATAATTCCACGTATGAAATAAAAGGTTTTAACGCTTTTCGATCAAATAAAATTTTTAATTAAATGCCGCTGAACTGCAAAGAGTTAAATTTTAAACTTTCATACATTCAACAGTAGATCTTTGGTTACAAACTATAAAACCACATGTACATGTACACGTTATTTTCGACCTTTTTACCCCTCCCCCTCTACCTGTAACCGACCGTAACATTTCCTTCGAACATTTTTTTGTATCATGTTCGAAAAAATAATAGACGTTTTCTAAATAAAAAAAAGTTTTTTAAGATTAAGTGCTCTATAGAAAATTGCCTTAAAATCTTCCAAATTTTCCTGGGAATTTTACGGAAATTTGTTTATTCCCTTGCAACCTTTCAAAATTCTTTTAAAGCTTCTAAAGTTTTGGTTTGAAATCTTCAAATCTTCTGAATATTTCTTAAATTTACCCGATTTTTGTTTTGATTTTTTAATGTTACCAGATTGACACATTTAGCATTAAAATCTTCTACTTTTTTTCCAAAGTGCCCCAATCTGCCCGTGAACGCTATCAGCTTTCATGTATGTGTGACCAACCTCCAGGTCTTTTACAATATGACAGCTTGAGCACCCCACACTGCATTCACCGTTTGCAGTAGCATTTGGAAAATGGATTGCCTTGTGCCACAGAACGCAAAGGTTTCTGCCTTGTGCTCGAAGAGATGCTAAAGTTTCATTCATTACGACCAAACGACTGACAAAGAAACTATTTTTAGTTGTCATTTTTGGCAGAATGATGATTTTTTGGATGTCAACGGCATAAATGTCGGTGTTGCAACCCCACGTGGCTTCTTATTCCTGGCAGTAAGCTTTTCGAGCCTCCGTGTAATGCATCTTGTGCTCCTCGTGCCTTTTGCAAAGATCGCGTTGCAATTGATGAACATTTTCACCTTCCATAGGGCACTGATGATGCTTTTTCTTTTCGCACAAGTCACAGACGTCTATTTTTGGCATATCGAAACATATGTTCTCTTTCACGAACAACGTTCGACAGCTTTCGCGGGAAACTGGCAAGTCAGGGTACTTCTTCATGTAATTATCGTGCATAATTTAAGGGCTCAGCTTACACTTTAAATACCTTCGATTTGGAGAATTTACGGCACGATAATCGGACACTTGTGGATGATATGAGTTCAGATGTTCCAAAATTCGCCCTCCATCCTTTGATCCCTGGGATCCACCCTTTCCTGCTTTTCCACGCAGCAATTGTTCCACTCGTCCACCTGTCTTGATGCCGGAAGTGCTTAAGAACATGCTCTCACACACCTTAATCTTCTCCTCATTATTCGGCAGTGTGTATATACAAGTAGTGTTTCTCTTCTCCTCTACACTTTGGATATCTTCTAGTTTTCTTCTTTTAACATCTTGCGAAGAAATTTGCGCATCCAGAAACAGTCGACGTTCACCAAAGCTCAACTCTCGGAAATGATCGAAAACAAGCTCCCTTTCATCTAGTAATAATTTTGTAGAGCACTGCTATCTGCAACTTTTTTTACAAGGTGACAATAACTCGTACTTATTTTCAGCGGAGGATTCTCTGACATCCACTGTGAAAAGAAAAGTCAAAAAAATGTTAAAATAATTATTATGAATAGTTGAGCAATAAGGTGGGTCGAAAATAACAAAAATTCTGAAATTCAAATTAATCAATTCAAGCGAGAAATACGAATTTTTGGCAAAAAAGTTGAATTTCAAACCAAAAAAAAATATATTTTTTACCAAAACAATTAAATGTTCAACTCAAAAAAGACGGGAAGTAAATTTTCAACTAAAAAAGGTTAACTTTTTAACAAAAATTAAATAGCCACACCTATAGTTAAAACAATTCATTTTCAACAGAAAAAAACGAAATCTTAACAAAATAGTTGAAGTTCCAACCTAAGAGATCAATTGCCTATCAAAAGAGACAAATTTTGAACCAACTAAATGAATTTTCAACGAAGTAGTTAAATTTTTAACCAAACAGATAAATTTTTAACCAAGAAGTTGAAATGTCTATGAAGAAAGAGACATTTTCGTCAAAAAATGAAACAGTAGATATTTCCGTTAACAAAATTAATTCTCAATACAAGAAAGTAATTGTCAATCAGGGAAATTAATTTTTAACCAAAGAGATTAATTCTCAACCCAAAAAAGATTTATTTTTAACTAAATACAAGAATTTTCAACAAAAATTGAATTTTGACAGGAATTTTCAACATTTTCAACGCGAAAATAACCTAAAATTGTATTTGTTATTCAGAGTACGGTGTCACATCATGACACACGCGGCGAGTCATATTTTGTCAATGAGAAAAATAATCTGCTAATTTTAAATAATTGTAAATAAATACAAAAAATTCTGGCATTCGTATTGAATTTACTCGAATTTCCTCGCTATAATAAAGAAACTAATGTAAATCATATACAACGACTTTAAGTCATCTAAGACTTTTTATAAAATCTATAACAAAATGTTGAGAAATGAACTGAGATTTTTTTCGAAAGAAGGGGTAATTAGTGCGCGCTTGGCGCGTACAATGTATTACTTGATTTAAATGTGCATGCATTCACGAAAATACAGAAAAAAAAAATGTTTTCCAAAAGGTACTTCATTTCTCTTCTTCTTAAGCAATTCTTCACACAACCTGAAATTTTACTACGCAGTTTAAATTAAAACAACAATTCACCGAACACAAATGTATAAAAAAGAATTGTTAACTTCTTTTGATTTTCCGTCTTTCAAGAATATAATTTTAAATAGCTTTTCGAACTATATGGAAGAACAAGTTGCATCGACCGAAAGCGAAATGAAACTGAACTAATTTTGGGGGTGTACTTTTTCTTCGAAGGATGTTAATGCAATTTTGCCATAATGATTTATATCCTAGAAAGTTAGCATCTCGCACAAAGCTCGCACGCAGCTCGTAATATTTATGGTGCACAAAAACGAGTCACCTTCATCTTCGATTTTCAACCATCAGGGGATGCTTTGCCAAGATGACTCAGTGCAGGTATAATGGTGGCCAATATAAATTATCATAAATTAGGCTTACTGGCCATTACTTTACAATATTTCAAACACAAATTCAAATGAAAGTATTTGAATTACCCTTACCTACGAAAAAATAGATTACAGGGTGACCGTTATAATCGAAGAAACAGATTCCTGGTCATTTCCTGGTTTTTCCCGGTTCGCATACATTTTTCACGATCAATAAAATTAAAGAATTCGAACTCTAAGGCTACCATTTTTCCATTTCAAATAATGAAATCCTAACAGCAAATAAAAGCACTCCAAGTGCAACTCTTGAATTTTAAAATTTGATAATTGAAGTTGAACGTTTCTTAATTCAAAAAGTTTGTGTTCAAATTCTCACTAATTTACACGTATAAAATGGAAGGTACTAAAACTTTCCAAGTAATAATTTTGAATTGAATGCAGCTGAACTGCATTTAGAATTTTTAACATTCGTACATTTTACAGTTCAAAGATTCAGATTCAGTTCCACAAATATAAATTCACGTTATCATTTTCAATGCTCTAAATTGAAAAATCAATAAATAAATTTAGAAATTCTCAAAATGATATAATTTCAACCAAGGGTAAGGTAGAAACATTGAAAATTGAACGAATAATTTTTTTTAACTGGATACTTCTCACATTAGAAGTTGGATTATTTTAATTTTAAACAGTTTAAAAATCTTTACAAAGCCTGTCGTTGTGATTTTGTCGCGCCTTGTGGCCACCCATATCACGGTCGTGAGACGTGGCCATAGGTGTGATTTACCGCGGTTCTACTGGGAGCCGGTGTTTTTTTTAGATGGCAGTTGCTCCCGGTGGGACCCTGCGGTGGCTGCTCAACCTTTTTTGCCACAGGGCACGACGAAATCGTAACATTTAGACTGGCAAAACTTTTGTGTTTCTTGAGGACAAGGAGCGACCTATGGATTATAGCCTTCTACATCGATCTGGTCACTGGCTCGGCATATTTCTGTCTCGCGGGTATGGCTTTGAGGTTACGAACTAGTAATAGCTTCGCACCTTCAAGAGCACCGATCACGAGGACAATCATTTTAACGGAATATTCGGGGTACAGTCGACGCAGCTCTCTTCTGAGGTCTCGACACCTCTACTTATTTTCCTTCTCCTTTGCTGTGGTATTGTAGTCGGCCAAAGCCGAGAATTCGATCACGAATATAATTCGTTTTTCGAAGTTCTGGAGAACGCTGTGAACGATCTAAAAATTAACCCCATCTCCCTCGGAGCATTCGGCAGGGCAGGGTAGCGGCGAACACCGCAAGAACGACAAAGATGGTATTAAAGTAATTTAAGGATAGCACTGTAATTGTCAAGATACGTCGTTCCAGCTATGTGAGATACTTAGATGGTATGTGTTCCAGGTACTCAGCGTGTGCATGACACGGTCTCCACCTAGCGCTAAGAACTTCTTTAAGGACGAAGGCCAGGACTGATCTTATACATGTATGTTCATGTAATGCACTTTCCTCACTTCTGATGTGAAGATGCAAGGCGAGGTTCTCGGCCGCCTACTCTGCGGCTTTGTAACGGAACGCTTCTTTGCAAATCATCTCGTGTTTCCTGACCATTGTTAGGACATGATCTCTTCCACTTGCGATGATGTAAGCTGTACACAGATAAATTTTGTTATAAAAATATTGGAGACTTAGAAGTCCGCCCCGCCTAGACGGCACGGGATGTACAATCGCAAAACGGATGAATGAATATGCAAGCTCTCTTGCACATACATGATCTTACGCGTGACAATGTCGAGGGTCGTAAGCTCGTGCTTCGCCCATAGACACATTCCATACTAGTAGAGTAGAACCGGCATGGCAAGCAAATACGCAGGTACCTTGTTCAACGCTGATATATTGGAAGACCAAAGCTATAGAAGAAAACGCTTGTATCTACTTCGAAGAGCCTTCAGCACTGATGTTATATCCTGAATGCGGCAGTCTAGGATGCCTAGGTATGGATAGGTAGGTCTCTATAGTGTGAAGGTGTCTAACAACACTCACATGCACGAACCCAGGTCCCTCGCGAACGCAAGTAATTCGTCGCCGCTTTAGATGAATCTTGGCACAGTTTTCCCATTCAAAGTCCATACCAATCTCTCTTGTGTACCTCTCGATGATACTTAAAGCACTCTGAAGCTGGCTTACACTAGAAGGATAGATCTTCAGATCATCCATATAAAATGCATGAGTTCTATTGTTATGTAATTGTGCCAGAGTAAATGAAGTCAAAATCTTTATGTTTAGAAATCATAAATTAAAAACTACCAGCACGATTCTGTAATTGGTCTGTTTTTTACAGCTTGATTTTTCACAATCTGCAATCAGCTTGTTTTTCTTTATTTTATCTCCAAAAGTCAAAGTATTAAAATTGATCAAAAATTATTTTTTTATATACAGAAGGACTGGAGCCAGATTATTTATATGCACTCACTCCGAAATTAGTTCCACATTGTATGGAGCAGCCAAAATTAAACGAAATAATTTATGAAGCAAAATTTAATTGATGTTTTGAAAATTTGTTATCAATCACTTTACTAATGTAGGTTCCAGGACTTTAGGTCAACTGGCATACTAAAAAGTCATCAGGCTTTTGACATGTCTGGATCTGATAAGTACTTTACTAACGTGAATATTTCTGAATTACTAATTGTGAGATTTCAAAATTTTCAGATGTCATATTTTCATTTTTCGACAAGATAAGTAACACATTTTTACCTGAGGGTAATCTCCAAACTTCGTTTGGTAATCGAACACGTAAAGATATGAATTTCTGTGTGATTGACTATGTAGATCAATGGTCCTTGTTGTTGGCGCTACAATGCTGGCATCACCCAAAGCCTCCAAAGTTTCATCTCTAGAAAATAAGAAGTAACTGTGATATGTATTTCTTATTGATAGTTTTTGAAGTAAAACTTCTTTTGGGACGGTAGTGAATTGTCGTTGGGATGAGAGTGAACTGAAAAAAACGTACGACCGCACGACCGCACGACGCGACGGGGCGACTGCGCACACGGCCAATCTGGGTCTGGATTCCCCCCCTATTTCTACCCCCTTTCACCCTATCTCGCTCACCCCCTTTCTCACAACCCTCTCTCTACCCCCGCCCTGGATTATGATACAATATAATGCATTATGATACAGTATAATACATTATCATATATTATCATACTATATAACAGTGTGTGATACCATATTATACAATGTGATACAGTACGTGCCACACAGTATCACCATGTATCGTACAATATGATACAATATCATACAATATCACGCCATATTATAAAATATGAAACTGCATCATGCAATGTGATACATTATAAAATAATATGATATAATATCATACGATATCATACGATAGAGCACAATATTATGCAATACTGTAGAATGTGGTACAATATCATATAATATGATGAAATATGTCACATTATCATACAATATGATGTAATATGATGCAATCAGATACAGTATGATACAATACGACACAATATGACACACTATGATACATCATCACATTTAATTATACAGTTTCACACGATATGATACATTATTATGCAATATGTTGTAATATGATACAGTATGATTCAATATCATATGCTATGATACATAATGATACGATATAATACAATATGATGCAATACCATGATGCAATGTGATTCAATATGATATAATATTATGGAATATTATACAGTATCATACAATATGATGAAATACGATACAATATGATACAGTATGGCACAATATAATGCAGTCTGATACAATATGATACACTTTCATACTAAATGATACAATATGGATCAGTATGGTACAGCATAATACAATATGATGCAATACGATACAATACATAACAATATTGGCCATCGACTTGGACAGTGATTTTGAGAGCCTTGATTCAACGGTCGTAAATGTCAATAATCAGACACAAAATCACCTATTCGTTGCACGTGTTGTAAAGGAACTATTGTAAAAAGTTGTTTGTATATCAATTGCGGTAATTCTTATCACAAAAGCTGTGCAAATCAGATAAAAGATCTTGTCTACCTTAGCGATGCTCGATGTCAGTGTAGTAAGCCAAAATGTGATCCATCATCAACAGGCAGTGAAAGTGAAACGATTACTCGTGTATGAAAATTAATAAAGGAACAGGAGACGCTTTTGTGCACTAAGGATGAAGAATTTAAATAATTGAAATTTCATTTCAAGGCATTGAAACCCCAAGTTTCTAAGATGGATGAAACTAAAGCGTCTGATGACGTTACTCACATAAAAGGTACGAAGTCATATCGTAACGCAATAGCGACAATTGTTATCAAGCCTAAAAATTAGGCCTAAACTTCTTCAGAAACTCAAAAGTCCGTAAAATCTAACATCAACCCCAGTGATATAGCAGCAATTGTCACCGCGATTAGAAGCATTTCTGGTGGAGGAGTTATAATAAGTTGTAGTGATGTTGCATCAAAGGAAAAACTTCGTAAAGCATATGTGAACTTAGGAACTTAGGTGCTTTTTAAAAAAGCAAATGTTAAAAACCAGAACTTTTACACTAGTATCCTGGAAGTTGACCCTGTTACACATCGAGTGTCATTGGAGAGAGGCAGAATTCTCGTCGGCTGGGGAAGTTGTATAGCGATTGATCACATGAGCGTGTTAAGATGTTTCAAGTGTCTCAAATTCGGAAACATGGCCAGGGTGTGTTGACAAACTCATAATACATGTCCAGAATGTGCAGGAGAGATATATAGGACATAAAATTTGATCAATGTGCATTCAGTAAGTAATGTACTTCGTTTAGAAAGGCTCTCGCTCGAAATAAGAGTAAAATCAACTACTCTCCTATATAGCAATCCGATCAATCGAATAGACAAACTGAATACAGGTGTGGTGACACGAACCTCGAGCAACCTACAGTGTCGAGTCGACGAAATCGAAGGAGAGGGGACAGAGTACCTATCACGGCCCGATCATTTTAAATCTCAATATATATTATCAGAATGTACGCGGACTTAGAACTAAATTTATTGATTTGCAGAATGCTGTCGCCTTATCTCACTTACATTATGGAAAGGGCAGAGATGAAAACACGATCAATTTTGAACGAGAAGGTGGAATACTCATTGCAGTGTACTCAAAGCTTCATTGTTTTGCTGGTAGGATGACAATTTCCACTGTAGAGCATATTTTTGTAATTATATACCATCGATCCTCACTCATACTTTTTGGCGCAGTATATATTCCTGTTCTGTCATCTCCGAATATTTTTGTGTATCATTGCACCACTATAGAGACAGTATGGGATACTCATAGACTCACATCAGCTGTTAAAGTAGGGGATTATAACATACCCAAATTGACTTGGACCAGTGATGAACAAGGACTCCGTATTCTGTCTAGCGGTGGAGCACTTCCCTCAGCGAGAGAAGGTGCAACTGCACTTTTGGACACATATTATGGTTTTCTCAATATGTATCAAGTGAATCAAATACCTAACAACTTTAGTAGGATTCTCGATATGGTTCTCTCAGAACTGTTGATCTGTAACGAATATCATCCTGCACTGGAAATAACACTTCCCGTGAAAATTAATAAACTTGGAAATGAAAAAAGTTACTATATAGACTTCAAAAAATGCAAGGTTCAAAAGAACAAATACCCAGTATATTTTTCACGAGAACTATTCGAATTGCTTGCGGAAAAAATAGAAGCTCATTATCGGAATAAAGTTTTAGGTCTTCAATCGGAATATGATAATTTTTCAAACCTAAGAGCCAAATTTAAAACCTTAAGAAAAAATTGTCGCGCGTATCATATTCAGAATGTGAAAAATAATATCCCACACAATCCCAAAGCTTTCTGGCGTCACGTCAATGAAAACAGAAATGAGAAAGAATTAATTCCTAATATTATGTACCTTGGCGATAAGAAAGCGGATTCTATACCGGGCATAGTAGAGATTTTTGGTGAAAATTTTGCTCCTATATTTGTAAATGCTGATCTCCCTCAATACACGAATAATAAAGGAACATCGTCAGACGTAGGAAGTGTAGACACTAAATTATTATAAGTATTTAAGCATCAGATTAAATATACTAAATGATTATACCTAGACTAGTATAGTGTTATTGTAATTGGGCTATTGTCTGTTACTTGAATAAATAAATTAAATAAATGAAATATCATGCAATATGATACAATATGGTATGATATACAATATGATGTACCAATTTAAACTATGATACACTATAATAATGCACTATGATACTATATGGTACACTATGATATACTATGATATACTGTGATACATTATGATACGCTATGATATGCTATGATTCTCTATGATAAAATATAATGCAGTATAATGTAATGTAATACAGTATTATATGATACAATTGATTTCAATATTTGTGTGCTGTTTATAAAATGACGAATTTCGTTTTTCTAAACATGAAGCCTTCTCACGAAGATATAAATGGTGTTGGAAAAATCCTGCATAAAGACGTCGACAACCGTTGCAATTAGTTGCATTATACATGTCAGCGCTGCTCTCCCTCTTCCCTCCCTCTCTCTCTGCGCTATTTTACTATCAGATCTCTCCACTACTTCACCACTATGCAAGCTTCTTTACACTCATACGCGTCCCCAATATTTTTGTGTACTCTGTATAAAGCCAAGCGCACGTAAAGTTTCACTTCTGCCGTGTGACCCTACTGCCACACACATTTGTTCATTATTGATAGTTAGATGATTGCGAACAAAATAACGTTCCGTAATTGGTTAAAATTGTTTGTAACTGTTCATAATTTAAAAAAAAACTTTAAATATCCATCGTAGTACTGCGTGCGTGCTGTATATTACAACTTGTGACTGGGTGTTTTGCACCAGTCACTTTGATCCTACTGGACCGGGACCCTTAAAAACATAACATCAACAAAGGTTTCAAGAATAGAATCACTTCAAACTAGTCATTGGGAGCGTGGGTCATATCCAAATGTGCAATTTTGTATAATTGTAAAAAAATCTGTATTCACTCTTTTTGAAAGAGAATCTGAAAGATTTTAAGGCAACTGTTTTAATTTTGGAAGATTATAAAATTGTAGGAAAAATTAAATTTTCCCTACTCGAACTTTTCAAATTCGAGTCAGTTTAAGAGACATTTAGAAGTGTTTGATCCTCCCATGTGATCATGTGACCTTGTAGCTGGTACCGTGGAGATGGTAAACCAGAGGGACTGCATCGTGAGGTGTGGCTGCTCTGGGGAACTGATGGACTCTAGTATGCGGGACCTAAACTAAGGAGCGATCATTCCTGGGGCTAACAGCAAAGCCCCCTGGAATATCAAGGGTGCGAGTTTTCATGCTCCCTAGGCATGATGTGATTGCCGTGTAAAGGGCTGAATGGCACCAGGGTTAACAAATCCTTGAACACACCGGCGTGTCCCTCTCAGTCGAGGCTGCCACGTCGGGGTCACAAAGGAGGTGTCTTAATGGACACTTTGGAATACCAGATCAAATCTCATTATATGTAGACCCACTCCCTGCAAGTAGGGCTCTTCAGGGAGTGTGATTTTCATTTCTTTAGCTACTCATAGGATCACAATCGGCGACATAGTAAACACAGATGAAAATAGTGAATGCTCCAATCCAGGGCCCGACTCTAACCCACCGCCAAAGTTAAACGATTTTGGGTTCTGAGCTACGCTCCAAGGACCTCACCGTTATTAAGGTGAGACTCAGGAGTAGAAACGGATTAAGACTAGAGGTGCATATGGCCTCGGCTTATTTTTCGGGCGACGCTGAGAAGCCCCCACCGCCTACAGATGTCGAGGCGCTAATTCAGCACTGCCACGAGAATGGGATTCCTCAGCTGTTGGGCTGTGACGCAAACTCCCACCATATAGTGTAGGGAAACATAAACACCAACTGGAGAGGAAGGGATTTACTTGAATACCTAGCCAGTACTGAGTAGGAGATATTTAATCGTGGTGACTCTCCCACATTCCAGATTAAAAACCGGAGTTAGGTTCTCTATTTGACTCTATGTTTGGAAGAACTGAGGAGCAAGAGGAACTCGATGACAGGCTTGTTGAATTCCCCACAAGTTACGGTACCATAGAAGAGTAAGAGCACGCCGCGGAGTTTTTGCTAAGTTCTCTGATTACATCATATAAGACCAATTGCCCTATCAGTACAATCAATTCTAGTAAAGAAGCATAATGGTGGAACACTCACATGGTGGAATTCCGTAAAAACACTAGAGCATTGAACAACAGGATGAACAGAACTAAATTGCCCTCCAACTGAGACATCTATAAAACAGCTCAGTATGAATACAATAAGAGCATAAGAATATGCAAACAGGAAGATTGGAGGTGCTTCTGCAAAAAAATCTTAGAACATTTTGGATACAGCGTGGCTCCACAAGATCCTGGGAAAAAAGTCCGGAGGCTCGCACTGGGGTTCATAAGGCTCGATAATGGCGAGTTTGCCGAAGATAAAGAAGAAACGCTGAATCACCTGATGGAAGTCCACTTCCCAGGTTTTAGCGAACTCAAACCGACCGAGAGGAGGAAGGCTGGGGCCACGAGAGGGAGAAGACTGACTGGAATTTCACCGTCAAGGTCGTTGATATCAAGAAGGTAAATGGGCCATTGGGTCCTTCTACCCCTTTAAATCACCAGGGTGGAGTGGCGATGAGGTGCTTTTATCCCCCCCCCCACTGCACGGAGAGCAACACGCCTTTCAGGCAAGCAGCTCTATAGAAAATGCGCTCCATGCTTCCATGGCAAAATTGGAGCAGCTGGTGAAACAAGGAGAGTATGCTGTTAGCACATTCTTGGGCATAGAGCGCGCCTTCAGCAATACCTCTTCATAAGTCACCTGGCGACAGGCTTCAAGGTGTGTCGTGCTAGATCAGCCAGTAAGCTGGATAAGAAGCATGCTACACTGAAGGTGACTTGAAGACAGATGAGGTGAAGGCCTAGTCAGGGGAGTAGCGCGGCGAGAATGCCCGCAGAGGGGTGTCGGGTCACCCCTCCTGTCATACAAGGTCTTACAAGGTCGGCGCTGCGCATCGTTGAGCTATGGTGCGACAGCTAAGGGCTTTCGGTGCATCCGAAATAGACCAGCCTGGTTATTTTAACGAGGAAGTACAAAGGTTCAAAAGTGGAAGGCCCTGAATGCAGTGGTAGAAGGCTGACGATCTCAGAGTTAGGTAAATATCTGGAGATTATCCTGTATAGGAAACGGAACTGGGTGAAGCATCTGCCAACCCAATGGAGGAAGTTTCTCATGACATTTTGAATGCGCAGAAGAGCCTTTGGTTTAACGTGGGGTCTAGGGCCTAAAATACTTAAATGTTTCTACTTTGCTGTTCTCAAACCAAGGGTCCTATACGTGGCTGTGGTCTGGTGGTTACGGGTGAAACTCTAATTGATGCAGGATAGGCTGCGACGGTTACAAACGCTAGCGTTCAGGGGCGTGACGGGAGCAATGAGTTCACGCCCACAGTTGCGATAGGATTTATGCTCTGTAAAGAACCCATACCCGTTGCGATAACTGCCAAGGCGGCTCACGCGATATGTAGTGTGGCAAGAGCAAATAGATGAACTTGAGGGATTAGACGCACTTGGCTCTCAAGAGACATCAGCACACTGCCAATTCTAGAAATGAGGCAAGATAAAACAATAAAACGCTTGAACTTTACCAAGACGTACCGCGCTTGCATCCCGAGCAGGGATATGTGGAACGCAAATGGTAGCTGGAGCAGCCAAGCATACTAGATTAAACGCCCTGACACCAGACTTGAGAAATTGTATGTCATCTTATAAATAATCCTGAACCTTTAAACCATTTTCTTGAAAATCTATGCTAAACCCCCTTCCCAGGATCGCCTGTCCTTTTTCAGGATTTTTTAAATAAAAAATGAATGGTCACAAATAAATTCTAAGCATTCAAAATCTAAGAGTGTTATTTAAAATTGAAGAATCTCTGAATGGAATTACTTCAGATTAATATTTCGAAAATAGAAAAATTTCAAAACGTTGAAAATTAAGATTTGTGTAGATTAGAATTTTGATAATTGAATCACTTAAAATTAAAAGCAATTAAAATTGCGTTATTTCCAGTTAAAGCGTTCAAATTTGAATCAATTAAAATTTGAAACATTTGAATAAAAATAATTTTCAATTCGATGCGGTTCAAATTTCAAGATTTTACATCGTAAACTGAATTTAATTTTTCGAATTTGAAGCTGCTGAAATTCTAGAATTTTAGATTGTTGCTATATTTAAAAAAATTGAGATTGATGCGACAAATTTTTCTAAAATAAAAAAGTTAACTGTTCGTCATTTGCACCGTTCTAAATGTAAAATTTTCAAATCATGAACCTTCAAAATTGAATTATTCTAAACAAATCTCTGAAAATAAAAATTAATTTCAAATGGGAAGCATCAAAAGTTAGAGCATTTCGACTCCAGAACATTGAAACTCAAACGAATCCAAACGTTATTTCAAAATAAAAAAAATTTTATTCGACAAATATTATGATATTAAAACTTTTTTACACTCTACCCCTTCCAAATTTTAATTATTTTATATAAATTTAAATCATTAAAAAAATAAAAATTTGCAAATTGTGAATGGTACTTTTCAAAATTCAATCATTTCAATTTTCATTGAAAAATAAAACATTATAAAAGGGAAATGCAGCGGTCGAAATGAAAATTCAGAACTCTAAAATTGTAATAATCCATAATTGAAGAAAATATTCAATTACTAAGGTATCAGGTTTACATAAGAAATAAAATGATAATGTTCATTAATACTATTTTTCAAAGAATACATTTTCCTGAAGTACACGAAATAGTAATACATATACAAGCGTAGGATTTGCAAATTCTGTAGGAGGATTGATGCCGTGATTTATGAGAACACCGTTAACTGCATTTCGGATGAGTCCCTTGAGCCGCTTACCTTTAACTGCGTACAGGTGACTTATCCGAATTGTAGTTAACGGCGTTTCTTCAAATCACGGCAGATTACATCTCATTGCACTGTATAAGATATACGAGTCAAGCTTTACAGAAAAGTGGAATTGCCTATGAGGCATACTCCCTAATGACTTTTTATATAGCATCGGATACACAGATTGGAGCAAAGCTTTTCAAATTTAAAGCTACAATATCAGTTTAAAAATCAGCTTGTCCAAGAACAGTTTACAGTCTTTCTTAGTCAATCGTTGTGTAGTGTGTACGGCTGTAAGAAGTTCTTGAACAAGATGGCTGAAAATCGTGAAAATATCGAAGAGAATATTCTTGATGAAATACCCCGTAAGCGACAAAAAACGTACAATTACCAACAGGAATATGAAAGTGATTATATGGTGATTAATCATAACGGATTGTGCGTGTGTTTGATTTGTAGAATCGAATTTCATTTTATGAAAAAGGGGAATGTCCAGAGACATTATGAAAGACATTACTCAGACGTTGATGAGGTATGTCCAAAAGGTGAACCATCAAGTATACAACAAATTGAACAACTAAAACCAATTTGGGAATAATTACGAGTGGACGGTAAAGAGCTTTTGACGTCAGAACCGCATGCATTGACAGAAGCGTGATTTGAAGTAAGCTACATAATTACGAAACATGAGAAACCTTCTTCTTACAGAGAGTATTTTAAGGAACAAATACGTGCAGCTGCTACTTCGTGGTTTCCTAATGACGCGTTTGGAGAGCAATTTTTAACAACAATTGATAATACCGCGTTATCTGACAATTCAGTTCAAAGGAGAATTCAAGCAATGGGGGAAGATGTCCGAAACCAGTTATCAAAAGACTTGGAATCATGTATGTGTTTTTCGCTTCAATCAAGTGAAGCCACAGACCAAACATATATCGCAGAATTAAAGGTCAATGTGCAATTTGTACTTACTGATTGTACTGTAAAAGAAGAGTTCTTAACTCTTATTCTTATTAATGAGCAACCAAGTGGAAAAGATAGTAACCGTGAATTAAAGGAATACATCAATCTGATTCAGATGCCATTTCAAAAGCTTGTGTCTATAACGACTGATGGTGCTCCTGTAATGTGAGGTGAAAGAGCAAGATTCATTGGATGCTGTAGAGGTGATTAAGGTTTCCCCATTTTCTTGTCTTTCCACTAAATTGTGCACCAAGAAGCGTTAGGCTCGAAAAACGTCATGCATATCAGAAGCTTTTTTCGGATAACCGTGGCGAAGAGTAGGAAGAGCTTTAAGATCCAGAATGTGTAAAGACATTGGCATTTTTAGTGGACGTGACGACCGAGACGAACAAAATCAACAAAAAATTACAAACAAAGAACGTCAGCATTTGGATTTTGATGTCTCATATCGACCGGCTGCAGCTCAAAATCAATGTTTGGATTCATCAAATTAAATAAAGAGAAATCGACCCAGATGATTTCGAGAAACTGACCAAAGGTCTTGCAGATTATAAAGTTTAGTATTGCTCAGATAAGTTTCTTGAAATATTGAACACTTTAAAAGCAGCTTCCAATTAAAGATATCAAGAGTTTTCGGCAATCAAATCGCTCTGCGCAGTTGTGACAAATCCCTTCAAACATCGTTGAGACGATCAGTCTTAATCCAAAATTATAGATTGATTTTGCAAAAGTTAAATTAAATACTTTAGAAAATAGGGGTAAATGATAATTTCACACGCTCCATGATTACACGCATTTCGGGTATGCTAATGGGAAATGGTAGGGATAACGTGGATCCTTGCGGGTCCCGAAGCCAGTCGAGAAAGTTGGAGAGTTTTATTTAATTCGGGAGCTCAGAGGGTGAGCCACTGTTGAAGTTCCCTCCGAATTCAGAGAACTTTAAACTAGAAGTTATCTGAAATTATCAGAAGTTATCTACAAGTTAACTACGAATGAATTAAAACCAATCTTCATTTTAATAAGCTTTCTGTTGCTTAAGATATTTACCACGGGTTTTTCTTTTAATTTAGTGCAATCAAGCAAAAAGTTTTATGAGTAAAATAAAGTAAATTGACCTTTGTTTTCGTGATAGTCTTGCACTTCTTTTATGAAGATCTCGCAGTGTGAGATTAAATGTTCTTGAATTCAGAATGGAAGGATTATCTATTTCGAGTCACTTTCTAAAAATAAATTCTTTTAAATAAAATGCGAGTCGAAAGAAAATTTATGTCGTGATAGCTCAGTACTCTATTCTAACCGATGCAGACCTCCCTCTGTGAATAATTTTTCGACTTATTCTGTAATTTTGATTCCATTCAAGCAATGATCTACGTTACAGCTTTGCACACTACTCTGTGGAGACCTAAATGTGGAGACCTAAATGATAGACTAATTTATTCAAATGTTCAGAATATATCGGAGAAATACAGTCCTCTATCGGGAATCTTTTGCAATGACTTATTATGGATCTCATGTCAATTTCTTATTGCAAATTACTACTCATTCAAAGGCCTCCGAATTCTTAAAAGCATAGGGTTCGCGGTGGGTCAACAGGAACCCATTATAATTTTAATAGTTAAATTATTTGTTTTTTCCAAAATAAAATTGTTAGGGCTATTTTCAATATCCTTCCAGCGTTGGGACTGACGTTAATAATCGGTCACGATCTGCTGATTAGGACGCAGTGAATAGCAAACCAAACTAATTTTCAATAATTAATTGCATTATTAAAACTGGTCGATAAGCGACATCCCTATTAAATAAAATTAGACCTATGATTTATAAGAAATTCGCAGAGTTTTGTGAAAGCATTAGCATTCAATTGTTAGAAGAATAATGCGAGAAAAGATAAATATTACATCGTGAAGTTCAGGAAGTAATGGGACTGGCAGAGAGGATGTCAACTTTGTTTCCAGTGCCAAAACAAAAAGTAGTTCGACAACTCGTGAATTTATCTTTCCACTTGAATCTTTAAGGAAAATCTTACGAACATATTTGGCTTCTCCTTGATCTTCCATTATTTCCGGATGACATATTTGTTTACCAGTGTATGCTGTCAATGTTTGGATCAACACTTCTCTGCGAATCCATTTTTCTTTAATGATTTGCACAAAATCAAAGCTTAGAATAAGGCTCAAAAGTGAGAGTCTGACAGAAGAGTTGAGACTGGTAGCTTCATCGTATACTCAAGACATCAAAAAGTTTTCGCAAGAAACTGGTTCATAGACACTCTACCAGTAACGATAATTTCAAACTCATTTCAAACAAAAATCGGCTCTTTTTAGGGCAACCAAATAATTCAAATGTGGAATACCTCTTTCATTTTGAATAAAATGTGAACAATTTTGAAAAACGCTATCGCATCTGAAGTGGAAAAAGTTGTTGGCTTTGGTACTAAAATAGCTTAAAATCATTCAACTACATTGTAGGTGAGAAATAATGCCCCATGTATTTTATATTTTTGAATTTTACAGTATTAAAAGTTTGATAAATTTATAAAGAAGAATTTTCCTCATTTTAATTTAAAATACTTGAATTTTAAAAGAGCCGAAATGCTTTATTATTCTATTTAAGTTTCTAGTACTTACATTTACCAATTTTTAAGTTTGAATTTTCATTACTTGGAAAATTTGTATGAACTCAGAATCGACCAAAAACTATTATTGAATATTTTCAATTCATAAAACAGCAATATACTCTGTAAATTTGCATCAGTTGAATTTTCACTAATTTCAATCAGCGACTGAATTCTAGCCACGGATCAGTTATTTGTACTGATTATTTAACAAGGTTGACTGATACATCAGTAGAAAATAACTGATTCATAAGTAAAATTCAGTCACTCATGGAAATTAGTACGAATTTATACTGATTAAAATTAGGAGAGTACTATATTTATTTCAAGTATGTTATCTTGTAAAGGTTTTTAAGTGCTCTATAACCTCTGCCAAACATATTTTCCGTGGATTTCTAATTGCAATTTATTCATTTTTTCTATATCTGTGAGATATGATAATTTAATCAATTATTTTGGACCATATAATAATTTTTTGAACTCTTAATATTAAAAAATTGGTTATTATGGATTTTAAAATTGGTTATTATGTCTTTAATATTAGGAAATAGAAACCCAAGGACGAGAACGCGCGCCTCGCGCGAGTGAATTTCTTCCTACTTGTTAATATTTTACATTATTTTATTGGGATATAATTTTTATGTAATTATGATAATTATATAATTAAGATAAGTTTTGAAGTCTCAATTTGAAAAGTAAAGTTTATATATTTCCCAAACAATCAGATTTTTGAGGAATTCAAGTTTTGAATATAAAATATTAAAATTACATTAAATAGTTTATGCAGTAATATCAAAGTAAGGAAACTGAACATTTATCATTTCATTTCGTATCTCACAATTTTAGCATGAAGTTTCGAATAGAAATGAGGGTCACGCGTTTAAGGATTCCCAGTAGCACTTCGACTCAGGTAAAGGATTTTGACTGTTCTGTGTCAAAGCAGAGTAGATTAAACCTCTTGGCCTATGATTGACAGTAGATCTAAGCATGTTTCAAAGCAGATGTCAAAGATCATAAATTTAAAACTTAAGTCTTAACATACGTCGGCGCACTTGAACTGCAGTATTCAAAAGGTATTTAAAAACTGTTTAGCGTAGTTATAACTTCTAAATAATAAAATAGATTGATAATTTATAGATCTTTACATACATAATACGATCAATAATTCACACATATAAAATTGACATAGAATACATGTTAGAGATAACAGACGGAGAGTAAATTATTTGTAGTTTTGAGTACTTAATAAGATTATTCAGTATCAATCGGCAAGAAAGACAGACTTATAACGCTAATCTTTTACTCCCCATCCGGAGTTTAAGGGTTACTATTCCGCAGAAACTGAGATATCACTGTGACCTAACAGTTTTGAAACAGAAAAGAACATGTTATGCAACTGGCTAAGAACTGGATTAGACCAGGGGACAAATAATGTCGTCCCCAAATGGATGTAACAGTTCTGTAACAACGTTACAGAACCAGTTTTCGTCAGAGATCTGTAACAATTCTTTAACAGCATTATATGTCAAAAAAGATTTTAATACAAATTCTGGAACAGGGTTGCAGAGTAAAGTTGTTCTGCAACAGTGCCGTGACAAGTATGTAAGAGTGTTAAAATGTAAATGTGTTCTGTGAGTAGTATAACAATGACAGTTCGGTGGCAAGGTTCGGTGCAAGCTGAACGTCAGTAAAACAGAGACCGGTAATTTACCGACAAGCGATAATGATTTCGTGCTGATATGCCACCAGTCGATAAGTTGTTAACGGCAACAGATGGTGCCACTGTCAAGTCATTTTTCGCGTCCGCTCTAAAATTAGGGCTACCGCAGTCGGTAAAAGATCAACGCGCAAAAAGGTTTACTGTGTGCTAATTTACCCACAGTCGTTTTTGAACATACAGTCGGTAAATGTAATCTCTACTTTACCGCGAGAGTGTGACGCTGAAATTCAGTTACATGCAACGGCGTCTCGTAGTACAACATGTACTTAAAGACAACACTTAATGAAACCTTAAGTTTGATTCAATCTCAATTAAGATTGAGATTTGACAATCTCAATCACACGCAATTGATCAATCTCAGTTAAGATCAACTTAAGTTTGACCTTAGACAACACGCTCCCTGTCCCGGTAGAGCATGGTGGAGACTTGTCTTTGAGAAGCCCATATGCAGAGGCGCACATTTCAGTTTTCATTTAACTGATCTACATATTAAAAGTGTCTCAAGAAGGAGAAGAAAAAAAAGAGAGTGGAAATGGCCCTTAATGCAAGAAAAGTAAGTTGTAATTCGTGCAGTAAAAAGTGTTCTTCGTGCAAAGAAGACCGAAGAGTCTGAAGAGACTGACAGGGTCTTTGCTGAATCCAATATACCAGAAATTCATGTGATTATACGGCAGCCATAAAACTTCGACATAAAATGAGAAGCCCCTGGAGGTAAGAAATTCAAAACTAATTTTTCTTCTCAAATTAAAATTTTTCTTTTATTTCTTTTCACTAAGAGTAGTGATCCTAACTTTGGCATGTAGACATACTGCGCTTACGCTAGGGCGCCTAAGAGAAACACAATGCGACAGCTTGTTAGCATGGCAATAAGCTGCAACATGTTCCTCTTACGCATATCTAGCGCTAACGTAGAACCCCTACAGTCCAAAGTTAGAGTCACTTTTTAAGATAATATTGCAACACTTTTGTTGGTTTTTTAGCAGGTATTAGTGGTTGAGCGATATGACCACAGGTCATAACGCAATCTCATCGTCGTCGTCGTCGTCTTCGACATCATCATGATCAGAAAGAAAATCGCATGCTTATTCACCACCACTACCAACGCCATATCTATTATCGCTAACATTTCCATCGACAATACCACTACCAGCAGATCCTCCATATCACAGTCCAAGACAGAAACTTCCTTCATCTCCACTTTTCTCCTCATGAGTTCACGCGAAGCGAAATGTAAAACTTTCGCATTGCTCTCTGCCGCCACCAACTCCTAAATTAGCCATATAATCACATCACTCGATTTTACATGCAGATGTAAGATTGTCCGATGTAAGTAGCGATGATGATCATCATTTATCATCTTCCGCGAAGATAAACAAAGCAGGCGCGAACCGAAATATTAAAATCATTGAAGATTCGTTCTAGCCACTACCTCACGCAAAAAAACACAACCTATGAAACTGGATAAAGTTAACGATGAGAAATCCACAAATAAAGGGGCTTCGAAAAATCGGAAAATGTAATTTCAAACAATTAGAGTCTTTTTTACGAATAATTTTCTTAAATTTTTCTTATAATTTTCTGAAAACTATAGCATAAAGCTATGTTGCTGAGATTGTAGATGGATAGATAACATTTGATATACTTACTACGGAATGAATTTAGTTCTCTAAAGTTGTTTCTGAATAAAACAGAAAGAAAACAATTAAAACTTTTTTGTGTCATTCTAAGCGCAGGTACAAACCTGCTCTTACACCTGATTAGCATACAAGGAACATGATGCGACAAACTTGTATTATGACAATAGTTTGTCATACAATCATGTTGGGTTGCATACACTCAGGAGATTCAGTGATAAGTCAAATTAAAATTTGGTTATAAAACAGAGTTTAAATTCGAAAGAAGAAAAATACTATAATTTGAATTTAGAAAAAGCAACTGAAATGCGCGCCTCTGAATATGGACTTCTCAAAGACAAGTCCCTACCATGCTCTACCAGGACAGGGAGCGTGGGGATCCCCACTACGAGACGCCGTGGCATGTACGTGAACTTCGGCGTCACACTCTCGCGGTAAAGTAGAGATTACGTTTATCGACTGTATGTTTAAAAACGGCTGTGGATAGATCAGCACAGAGTAAACCTTTTTGCGCGTTGATCTTTCACCGACTGCGGTGGCCCTCATCTTACAGCGGACACTAAAAATGACTTGACGGTGGCGCCATCTGTTGCCGTTAACAACTTATCGACTGGTGGCATATTAGCACGAAACAATTATCGCTTTTCGGTAAATTATCGGTCACTATTTTTAACGACAAATGGTATAACCGATGATGTTTCAAAAGACCAAAAGACGCTTGCATCAACTAAACAATAAGACCGGATAAGCAAGACAGAATGCGTCCCGTGTTCAGTGTGTGATTGACTACATAACAACTGGTAGGCTGTTCAGGGAATGGGTCCGAAAGTTCGCCCAAGAACTGAGGATTTAACATCACACACTTAACAAGTCAAAGCTGGTGACAATGAGGCAGCATATTGTTGACAAAATACAGTTGTTATCTGACGCCAGTAGGAGAATACAGAGAAGGAAGGATTGGGTTAGGGAGAATCAACGTTTTCTCACTGACCCATCGCGCCTCTTCGGGAAATCTCCTTGTTTCTGTCAAAAATCCACCCAAGACTGAAGAAGTAGAGGCTTTTTGGAGAGAGGTGTGCAAGATCCCGCTACTGAAACTGAAGAAAGACACTGATAATATCACTGATTCTTCTCCGCTGCAGGATCAGATTGTATCAAAAACTTCCGGTATTTGAAGTTTACTTCGACACACCAACATTTAGCCGCATCTCCACCTTATATTCAAAGTCGGAGACACCCATTTCGGAGTGGCTGGTGTAAGGATGCACTGTACTCCTACCGAAGAACTGCGACTTGTCCAACTCAGGAAACAACAGGCCTATAATCCTATAATATAAGGCCAAGATCTTTCCAGCTATTTTCAACGACATGATTTTTCGAAGAATTGGGCCTGCGTGGAGAGAAATGTACAAGCAACGTGGCTCCAAAAAATATTCAGCAGGCTGCCAGGTGAAAATGTTAACTGGCAGGTGCTTCTGCAAAAATGCAGCAATTGACCAGCGTAGCCTATCGATAGCCTGGATTGATTACCGGGAAGCTTTCAATTCAATCTCTCATAGACTTATCATCTGTCTGTTGGAAAGCTCGAATGTTCATTCACATATAGTGAGATGCATAGCGAGAATGATGCCCCTTTTAAAAACTAGATTCATTGTCTTATCTGGAAATTATCGTGTGACAACGAAAAGTGTCACTTTTCAAAGGGGCGTCTTTCAGGGCGTCACCATGAGACACCCGCCCTCTCGCATCACACTTATGCCACATCTGTAGCACTAGGCGACAGTACCTATGCGGCGAAAAATATCATCGCGAACACAAGGTGACTCATGTATATCATATGGATGACCTGAAGATTTATGTTTCTAGTCCAATCTAACTTTAGACTGCTTTAAGTTTCGTGGAGAGGTACGCAAGAGAGATTCGTATGGACCTTGGGTTGAAAAAGTGTGCCAAGATTAATCTGAAGCGAGGACAAATTACTAACGATCTTGGGGACGCTGAGCTTTTGGATGTAAGTGTTATTAGACACCTTGACAACGGAGTGGCATACATATACCTAGTTGTGCCTGAAAGCCGCCGTCAGGATGTAAAATCAGTGGAAGAGTCTCTCCGATGCAGATACAAGCGTCTTCTTCGACAGATAATGTCTTTCAATCTGTCGGTGTGTATCTGCGTGAAGAAAGCAGAGGTTGCAAATTTCCGCCAACAGCTCCTCGACAAGAAAATGCACGGAAACTTTAACAGAAATATAGAAGATCAGTCCTTATCGACGGACCAAGCTTTTGCTTTACTCAGATATCTGGTCTTGATTCGAATACAGAGGGTTTCATTTTCGCGTGCCAGGACGGTGTCATTTTCACCTCAGTTTACTGTAACAGCATTTTACGTCAAGAGGTTCCCAGTGATAGGTGTCATGCACAAGCTAAGTACCTAGAATGCATACTATCCAGGTTTCCCACTCACGCGGAAACGACGTATCTCTACAGCGCCAGATGTATCGTTTTCACCGCTACGCCTTCGCACTCAGCACGATACACTTCTGTCTCGCTATTACAGCTGAGGGAGGAGGCGTAGTGGTGGAAACGAGACATGTGGTCCGTGAGTAAAAATAATGAAATGTCTCCTCCCTGAAGAGGTCTTCTCTACAGACACAATGCGGCCCTAAGCGTGCTTTATTACAGCAGTCTCCATTGCACACTCGAGGCCTATTCTCGTCCTCCAGGAGTTCGAGTAACGGATTACATATATTGGTAATCAAACTACAAAAACCGACTACAATATTACAGTCAAGGAGAAGCAAGAGGAGAAGAGGTATCGAGACCTTAGAGGTGAGCTGCAGTAACTGCACCCAAAATATTCAATTAAAATAATTTTCTTGTGATCGATGTGATCGGAGGTGCGAAGCTATCGCTGGTTCGTAACCTCAAAGTCATACCCACGTGCAGAAAATATGCCGAGGCACTTGCGAGATGGATGTAGAGGGCTGTCATCCTTGGGTCTCTCCGTGTCCTCAAGACAAACGAGGGTTTTGCCAGTCTGTCGATGTGATTTCGTCGTTCCCTTTGACCACCCATCTCACGGTGATGAGACGTGGCCACAGGTGTGATTTACCGCGGTTTCACTGGTAACCAGTGTCATTTTCATAGATGGCATTTGCTTCCAATGGCTTTCTTTGTGATTATTGAACTTGTTTTTCAAATTATATATATATATATATATATATATATATATATATATATATATATGCCTTTTTTACTTATGATTGAATAAAAATGAAGGCAAATCGCTCGATGACCGATAAGGCGCTTCACATTCCGATGCAGATGTCTACAGAAAATGTTAATTCTACGGAATTTAGTCATTTACGTTATTTCAAATTCTAACTACTTTGATACTTTTTGTTTAGTTTTCGTAATTCGTGCAGTAATTTTCCCGACCTCAAATTTTACTTCAGAAAGTTTAAATACGTGCTATTGTCAAATAGTAAAATGTCACAATAAAACAATATATCTTCCTATTACTGTATTAAAGTACACAAATTATCGCCAACATCCCTTTATTGTAAGCGATTTCACTCGCTTTGCCAGCAAGGAGTTTCTCCGTGATTGTGCCCGGTACAAAACATGGGTCTTACATGTGTAACGTTGTTATATAATAAAAATGTAACATCATTATTATCAAACTACGTTATTTTTATTGCATTTTGATATATTTTTCAAACTAATAAATACAGGAGGGTGGCAAAAAAAAATCTTTTCTATATTATACATTGTCACCCTCTCATTTTGTGTTAATTGGTAAAAAAAATTATCCTAATTTTTTTAAATAAAGAAAAATGTGAAGCTGCAGGGCACACTCCTTAAAGTATTCTAAAGCGTTAAGAATATAACATATCGATAAAGAATCATGAAATAATACATTTAAAAATTACAACAATAATTACATTTTAAAAATTGTAATATTAATCTAAGGAAATCAAGCGGATTTTATGACTAGTTAGATTTTTTATATTCTGAAAAATACAATGTTGCAAGTGTCACGTACGATTAAAAATGTTTTTATATCAATTCGATAAAAATTTTTGGATGAACAAATCGACGCCTCCATTCAATATGAGTCCATGTGCTGACAGCGCCGTGTATGTGACTATGCGCTGTATATAAGCATAGGGAATAGTCTCATACAGAGCGCTGTTTGCACATAGACTCATATTGAATGGAGGCGTCGAAATAGCTGCCTGCAAATAATCCCTTGATCTTAAAAAAAGAAGTTAACGACATTAAATCATGTACGGTGGGGGAGGTTCCCTAAACAGAAGGAAAACGAGAAAAACTCGCCTTCACTTTATTTTTATTTTTGTGGATAAGTTTCTCTTACTTCCGGCTAAGAATCGTTGCCCTGAAAGTTTTGAATACGGAAAACAACGGGGTTGGTGAAGCCAATATTAATTTTTGCGAATTTCTGCTTAATCTACCGCTGACCATGGGATTCGAAACAAAAAGGTAATTCAAAGACAACCAACTATAGTCCTTGATTGGTTTCGCCACATACGCACACACGAGCACGAGCGAACACCTGTCGCTTTTCCGAATGAGCTTTTATGAGAAATAAAAAATGTATCTATTTCCCATGAAAGGCAATCATATTCTTTACCTAAAAATTAATCCTTTTCGTTTTGAGATTCGCAAAAAAGCAATTTCTTCTGGACTAATCTCAAATTTTGATTTTACCCAGGCCGGATAGGACGCGACGAACAACGACACTCCCGTCACAAGACTGCCTCCCGTAGGACGGAGATTTAATTTAAATTCTTACGTATGGATCGTAAAAAGCCTTGAATGCCCTCACTCCCGTCGGCAAGAGATTTTAAATTTAATTTTAAAGTCCGGATCGTAAAAATCTTATTCTTCCGGTTATTCCATTGATCCCAGCGGTTGAGTCCCGTTACCGTACCGAAAATAAGCAAAAATTGTGTTGACCTGGATAGGGGCTTCAGCGACTTATGGGCTAGATTTTTCAATGAGGGAGAATTACTTCAGCTTTCGATCTCGTCTTCGGACGTTGATGACTTCTGTTTGATGCACCTAGACAGTTCATAGTAGGGATGCATTTGGTAGGCCTAAGGCCTTGGCTTGGATTTTGGTACCTGCGCGGCAGGTTAAGATCAATTTGCATCAAATTTGATGCAAGTTCGAAATTTCAACCTGGGTTTTAACACGGTGGATATTATTTCCAACCTTGATTTTTTACACAAGAATTTAGATGCTTCAATGTTCTATTACTGCTGGGCAAGCATGTGGCATTATTTTGGTGTCCCCACGTGCTCACGCTGTCACCCAGTGCAGTAGTCAAGTCAAACGGCATGAAGCGAGACGGACTTATGGTGGAGGTGCTTGAAAAGAGAAGGATAGAGCAGAGGGTGATTATATGAATGGTCGAGGCGCGATGGTTCATGGTAGCCCTTGGATGTATTATGGCTAAGGGATAGAAAAAGACAGCGCTACGTGAGGCCTTAGTGGGAGAGAGATCGAGTGCGGTGCACACGTGTGCGTGGTTATGCTCGGCAGCGTGGTGTGTACAAATACATGGACGTTTGACCCCTTTTGTATCAATTCATCAAATGTGGAAGTACCTATTGATGTTTTGATGATTTACACTTTGATGCCTTTTTTTATGCTAGGTTTCCTTAGGTTGAATTTTTCATATAGAATTTAGTGCAAATTAAATCTAGACACACGTACATCCATACACGCATACATTCAAACCTAATATATACCCATGTAATTTTAAAAGGATTGTGTGACGGGATTAATAATCACAAACAAATTAATTTATTACAAAAGATTTTCCGTGGAAAAATCTTTGTATTTTATTCAAGAAAATTAAAATGAGCACAAATGACACCCGACACGTAGTACGGTTGGCTTGAAACTGAGCTTTTCCTTTGAGAAGGAAAACAGGTTTTTGGGGCTCGGCGCCGCCCTGCACTTGGTGCTCGGTTTTCCTGTCAAACCTAGAAATTCGCCTGTTTCCTGTGTAACATACAGTGTCGTAGGATAACATGCAATGTCGTAGAGTTAAGAATAGTAATAAGCATATACATAATATTAAAGTAGTGTGCATTCGTCACACCCCCAGACTTAGATTGAACTTAGTCTCTTAGTTCTCAATTTAACAGTTTTTGGAATCACTACCACGTCGTCAACCTGGAGTGTGGGAGGTGTAGCAACTGCAGCATAATGAACCACTGGAGTTGCGTTAACGCTAGTTTTAACACAGAATAATTTTATACACAAGGTTTTAGGTATCCACTTAGAAACTAGTGAGAAGAAACCTGTTTTGTATATACTATATATCGTAATTATTCATATAGACACGTACCCTAGATAAGTGAGAAAGTCAGTTCCTGATTCTACCCAATTCCTAGCTCTACGATGATTTTTTATACTTTGAAGTGATCTTTCCATTAACTCTAGGTTCTGTCTAAGTGCTTTTAGATTTTCGTGATGAAGAGATTCGTGTACAAGTGGTAATTGTGGCCCTAGGAGTTCAAAATCAGATTTCTCGATGGAATAAGATACATTTTTCTTGAATTGAATGTCGACCTTATTTCGAGAGATTTTCGAATTTTTAGAATTGATTTCGGCGTTTGTATCACACAATCAGAGTTACTATAAAGCAAACTAGGCTCTGATATTTCTATGTTTTGACTTGCAGAGTGTGCTTAACTCTACTGTATGTTCCGGAATAATAATATAGTGATTAGGATCTTTCAACGGTATAAAAGCTAATTCAGATATTTTGAATGCTGAGAATTGACAAATGTCGTTCGAAATTAATTTATTTAATTTTTTAATTATGCTAGTTTCGCAATTTCGTATTTCGCTGATCAAATATGTAGGTTGAACGTGTTTACAAACTCTAATTTCATCAAGATTTTTACATTGTTGTATAGTTAACCAGTCACTTGGTACATAAACATTTTTCTCAGGGTTTACAAGAATGATGTCATTAGTGGGAATTGGTGCTAGGAATCCGCTTCCATGATGGATAGGAATTGGGATTAAATGTAGGGTTTGTAGATCTTCGTGTTCTAAGACAGGTACTTTAAGTAAGTATATCAATTTTTTGTTGACGATAGTAATAGAAATCTCGGAGATGTCAATTATGTGTTGATAATTTTGTGGGATGAGTTTAACAGGGTATTTTTCATTCGACTCCTTCTCAATTTGCTGAAGTTCTAACATTAAAACGGCAGGTGTCAGGATTTGTGGATGCATAATTCCATGCTTTCCGTCATTTATTGCGTTAACTAATATATTTAAATCCTCGCTTAGTTCTGCTATAGCCATACTACAAAGTGTAATAATATTGGCTACAGCGAGCTTCTTTTTGTTAATGTTTGTACTATTGATAATACTGTTAAATTCTTTTACTAAACTTTCAGAATGTTCATTGAGTAAACGCAAGTCTTGGGAAGTGGAGCTGAACCAAGATTTCAGAATTCGAGTCTGGTTACTTAAGCTTTCGGACATGATCCTGTTATCAGAGTAGAGCTTATCAAAGTTTTCATTTATTAACTTCATATTCCTCGTCAAGTGTCCTGAACAGGGTTTTTGATATTGAACCGATAATGTTTAGTACACCTCTCTTATAACGACTAAAACCCATTACCTGATGCAACGTCACCCTCAAATCCTCAAGCCTATTTATTCGAGTTATCAACGCTGTCAACTCGAATTCCTCCATACAATCAGTGCAAAGCTTAGAGGCTTTTTCATAGTTTTCCAGGATGTGCAGCAAACGAGCATCTATTCCCGTAGTGTCAATTGCCATTACGAACTTCCACGTTTTATGATAAAGTTTCGTGGTTCCCAAATTCTCGGCATAAATGGTAGTACCAGAAAGAGACTTGATGATGATATCTCCTCGTGTAAGTCCGAGAATTAGTAGAGTCCGAAGCATCAACCTGATAAATCTGGAAATTAATGGTAATAAGCCTTGAGTCTGTCTGAGTGGATAACGAATCTTGCATTTTTAAAAACTATTTCGTAATTGTTGTGAGAGAGAGCTTTCAAAACTAGAGCAGGTCCCTTCCAATCGGGACTCAGTTTGTTTTCCTTAGTATTTTCAATCAATACCAAGTCTCCCGGATCAAATAATTTTTGAGGTAATACTATCCTTGCGTCTTGTACCCGTTTGTATTTTTCCTTACATTTTTCGATTCTTTCACGAACTTTTCTGATGTATCTCTCATGTCTTTCTTGCCAAAGTTTAACTAAATCTGGATATTTTAGACTAGGCGTGGTGGCCAGTACAGAAGGGATGTTAGCATTTCTTCCGAAGGTTAATTCGAAAGGACTGAATCCAGTTCCTTCATGGACCATGGTGTTTTAGGCCATACAAATAAACTTGAGAGTCCTGTCCCATTCGGTATGAAGGTCACCCATCGCTGTTCTAATTAGATCCTTGATGGTACTGTGGGTACGCTCTAAAGCGCCATTACTTTACTTTGAATTAAAACAAGATATTTAGTGAGCATGTCCTGAATCGACAGTATTTACTCGTTAGATTGAGAGGTGATGGGCAATGGACAGAAAATATCCATCGCGATCTTGTCATTAGGCTCCACTGGGATATCTGGTATAATCGCTTCTGAGCGTCTCTTGATCCTATTCAGTTTCTGCGTTTGACAGGTGTGGCATTTCTTTATATAATCCATAACATCGTTTTCCATATTTATCCATGTTCCCAAACTTCTGGCTCTTTGAATAGATTTATTCTCACCGACGTGTTGAGCCATCATTGATCCATGACTCTCTTTGATGATCTGCTCTCTTTCTTCCTGAGTTAATTCTGTGATAGCGTTGTAACACGTATGAATTTTTAACTGAGGGTATTTAAAACTAATAAATGCAATCAAGATTTTGAGCCTTTTGCGTTCCGAGGATGTAATAGTCGGATCTTTAAAATGCATCCTTAATATGGTGAATGTCTTTGACACTTTCGACTGAGCAGTGTGGTCTAAAATCTTCAGCCAATTCTTTTCTGCGTAAGGAGGCAGAATTTCAATATTTGGATCATTACTTGGCCTTTTTGAAAATCTTTTCCACAATTTACTATTCGAATTAGGTTTTTCTGATTCTCGAGTGTCTGTCCGATTAGAGAACCATTGATAATACTCTTGATATAATTGATGATCCGCCGGTGTTTCGGGTGTCGTATAGGATTCTCCTATTGGTGTTAGTGGCAGTATATCAGGCGTGTTTTCATTCAGTGTAGTAGACGGACTGCCTGGGTAGGTTTCTGGGATCACCGTTGGATTTTCAAAAAGTGGTATTAGAGTGCTCAAATCACGCTCGCTTGGTGCATTTAATATTTCTATATCTGGAAATTCGGCTTGCAAATCCACCTCAGTTTCATTAACACCTGTGCAAGAGGACCCATCGTGGACAGGATGAATACGTGATAATGCGTCAGCAGCGGTATTCTCGCATCCTTTTTTGTATTCAATTTTGTACTCATATTCCGCTATTTTGTGTCTCCAACGAAATAACCTGGAGGAGGGATCTTTCACATTAAATAACCATGTCAAAGCCTGATGATCGGTAAGAATTGTAAATTTGTGGCCTAATAGATATTGTCTTAATCTTTTAATTGCCCAGACGATTGCTAACAACTCTTTTTCGGTAGTCGTATAATTGAGTTCCGCATCATTAAGGGTGCGAGATATATAACAACAGGGATGGCCGTCCTGAGACAAAATTGCTCCAAGTCCCACATTCAAGGCATCAGTGGTCAAGACGAAATTTCTTTCAAAATCTGGATATCTTAAGACTGGTGCACTGCACAGGACATTTTTTAATTCATCGAACGCTTTCTGGCACTCCGACGTCCAGATAAAAGGATTTGAGATTTTAGTGAGTTCTGTCGGAGGTTTTGCAATAGTTGAAGAATTTTTAATGAATTTTCGATAGTACCCTGAAAGCCCTAGGGAAGATTTTACATGAGTTGCGCTTTTTGGGATAGGAAATTCTGTAACCGCTCTTAATTTTGCCGGATTAGGCTTGACTCCATCTTTAGTGATTACATGTCGAAGGTATTCTAATTCAGGACTCAAATACTCACATTTATCCGGTTGCAGCTTGAGGCCAGTTTGGCGCAGTCTTTCGAACAGTGTCACTAAATTCCTATTATGTTCCTTGATTGAAGATCCAAACACCACGATGTCATCCAGGTCAACCAAGCATATTTTCCCGTTTAGTCCTTTCAAAGCGGTGTCCATCACTCTCTGGAACGTAGCAGTTGCATTTCTTAGGCCGAAAGGCATTCTTTCAAATTCAAAATGTCCTTCCGATGTGGTGAATGCAGTAAATTTCTTCGATTTCTCTTCCATAGGGATTTGGTGGAAGCCCGAACTTAAATCGAACGCGGAGAAAAACTTTGCCTTTCCCAAATGATCCAAGATCTCTTCAATCACTGGAAGAGGGTACGCGTCTTGATCCGTAATTTCGTTGATTTTTCGGAAATCAACTACAACTCTCCATTTAGCTCGTCCTGAAGCATCAGCCTTCTTCGGCACTACCCACAGGGGCGAGTTAGAGGGCGATTCGGAATTTCGAATTACACCTTTCGTCAGCATTTCATCTACTTGTGTCTTTATTTCCCTTTTGTGACACTCGGGATGCCTGTACGAGCGGTTATTAATTATCTTGTCCTCCTTGAGAACTATTTTATGCGTTGTTAATAATGAGCTAGGCAACGGATCTCCGGGTAAAGCAAAAATATCATTGTAAGATTGTACGATCTTTCCTATACCTTCTTGGAAATCTGCTTCAATATGATCCAATCGGGTGTTTTCTTTGAGAAGTCTCAAACGTTCAGCTAATCGCTTGTGATCTATGTAGTATATTCTTTCATCACTTTTGCCCAATTTTATGTGTTCGTAGGAGATCTCGTTCCAATTTATCTTTTTGATATTCGGTGTTTCATTAGCAAATGGTATAGTAATTGCCTGGTCTTGGATACGAAATATAGAATTGGGAATATGGGGATTGTCAAAGATTCTTATGTGACCTCTAGAACGATTTACGGGTATTTTTATCAATTTAACTTGATTGGGGGGAACAAATATTCCATCCTCGTATAATTTATGTTTTCGCAGATTTAACTCTAGGATATCATTAGATAGATTATACGAGTACTGACGCATGAAGGGCAATCCCAATATACCGTCCTCAGGAATTGGAACGTTATCAGGGATTATGTAGCAAGTGTGAATTTTGTCTAAATATTGCATGTCGAATTTAAATTCCCATGTATGTTTATTGTTCCCCATTTGAAATTCTTTAATGCAAGTTTCCTTAGATATTGTTTTGGGTACATTGGAGTCTTTAATCAAATTAATTGAGGACCAGATATGTTTGTGATTCTATCGAGGGCTTCACGTCGCATGTTATTCCGTTTTCGGGTTCTTCCGAATCTTCGAGGGAGTCGATCTCCGTAATGTTGTTGATTCTTTGAGGAGGACATTTCGGATTCTGGCCTGATTGAAAAAATGGTGAGTTCCGTTTTTGGTAGCACTGTTAATCGGTGTGTCCTAATTTTTTTCAATGACTACACTGTAGTTGCAACCTTTCAGTTAGGGACATATTCTGATTCGGTGCATTTTGTGACCCAGGTTTTTAATTCTGCTCCTGTGAACGCATAACTGGGGGCATGACTCGCGACTGTATTCTAGGCACGGGGTTGGGTCGCGAGCGATTTTTTTCGCGCAACCAAATCTCTGCTTCTAGCGCTTCCTGTTCGGCTTTATTAATGCTCTCCGGTTTTAGAGGTCTCACTTGCGTCCCTAGTTCATCCCTCAGATTCATAATATATTTCCTTATCGCAGATGTTTCTTCTATTTGCAAAGCGATTTTCCTGGCGGTCTTCTTTGGGTGTTCAGCCTGGATCGTGTAATTTAATTCATTAAGGGTTTGTCGGAATCTTTGATTATATACTAGGACTGAATCATTATTTTGTCGGCAGTTATCTAAATTTGCACGGCATAATTCTACTGACGTTTTCTGTTTTAAGGCTGTATATAAATCATCGAACTTACTAATCCGGATGAACCTAAGAGCGCGCTTGGCATTATCGGTTATTCGTTCTGTTAATATAAGATCTGGCAGAAGATCTGGCTGAGAACACCTAAGTCTGGCGCGTTTGACTGTACGTATAAAGTCTTGTACTCCCACGTCGTCGTGCCCGTTAAGTACCTCGACTGTACGTATAACGTCCTTCGCTGGCATCAAGGGAGCGTGGGGAGGCTTACAGCTTGTGCTTGCTCGTTTGCTCTATCTGTCGAAACAGGAATTTCACTGTCATCCCTAGAGTCTTCAGAATCGCTGTCACTTTCTCTTTCCGGTGCCTGAGATGCATTTCTCGTGACTCTACTTCCCTGTCCCGCATCCGTATCATCATCCTCGGTCAATAAAGCGTCATTTTTATGAGCTAATGGTTTTATTTCCGCAGCCCTTTTCACGTTCTCGCCATTTAATTTCGTTAGGATCTGTTGAAGCGGATCTTCAATGTTACCCTGGGGTTGGGGTTGAGTCATCGTGGGGTTATTCGAAAAAGTGCAATTATCAGGAGAGAGCGATTCAGGAGAGGAGGTTTCGGACTCTGGGAGATCCTGGCCTGATAAATGTTTAATATATGATACGAAAGCCAGTTTGACAATTTATACAAACAACAACAACAAAAACCGGTAGGATATTTTGACGACACACGCACGAAATCAAATTTGATTAAGAGATGATTAAAATCTAAATCGACTTGCAATAATGTTGCTCTAGTTTTGAAGAGGAAGAGTGAAAGAGAACGGGCTGGTCCGCTGGATGTTGTTCACCGTGATGAGTAAATCGGCATATCCAACGGTGTCAGCTTGGCTGAGTAACGTCTCTCCCTTTTGGGACTTTTATTTCCCACGGAGTGCCAATCAAGCCTACTTAATTCAGCCTGATTACGAATTCCCTGGTAATTTCCAGTGAAATTTCTTCACCGTATAATGGTTTTCAGGAAATCTTCGTTGGCCGTAGACAACACTTTTTTTTTTGCACTTCACAAAATTTGTTGCACAAAATTTTCGTTGACCGCAGACAACACTTTGCAACACTTCACAAACCTTTCAGATTCTTCACGAAGATCCTTCAAAAAGATTTTCCGTGGAAAAATCTTTGTATTTTATTCAAGAAAATTAAAATGATCACAAATGACACACGACACGTAGTACGGTTGGCTTGAAACTGAACTTTTCCTTTGAGAAGGAAAACAGGTTTTTGGGGCTTGGCGCCGCCCTGCACTTGGTGCTCGGTTTTCCTGTCAAATCTAGGAATTCGTCTGTTTCCTGTGTAACATACAGAGTCGTAGGATAACATGCAATGTCGTAGACTTAAGAATAGTAATAAGCATATACATAATATTAAAGTAGTGTGGATTCGTCACAATTGTGGGGTTTATTTTTATTTTTACATCATGATTTATTTCGTTCCTAAGTCAGACCACAGCCTAATTTGTCGGGAGCTTGGAATGCCACTTAGACATTTTTATCGAAAGCTCTCGGGTTACGAGCGACACAAAATTTTTCGTTTTCCTCTCGTCACTCATGGAATTCTAAGTAAATACATGGGCATGGACAGAGAGAGAAAGAGAAAGAGAGAGATGCCGGGGATGAATAACTTGCATTCAAAATTTAGAATTACATTCAAAGTTTGGGATAATGTGAGTTCTTAAGGGTTTCAAAACAGTACAAAATTTTTCTCGAGAGTTGTGGGGAAATTCTAAATGATTTTCCTCTTTTTTATTTAGGAAAAATTCTACTATATAAGTTTCAAATTCATTTAGTCATTGCTGATTGACATTTCAAAGATTTCGCAAAGTTTCAGAAGATTTCAGGAGATATCTTTGGTTTTTGAAAGGTTTCCTAAAAGAGTTGTTACAGCACTTCCACAAGGATTTTCAGTAACTTTGAAAAATTTTATCACGGGATATTATAAATTGAAAATTTTTTTTAGATGACATTTTAACTACCTCATTTTAATTGAAAATTCATGCTTCTAATAGAAAATTCATCTTTTTGAATTGAAACTGAACTATTTAAGAATGATATAATATCTCATTGATATTAGGGGAGACTGGGGCGAGAGGAGCAAATGGGGTCAAATGAGACACTGCATTTTCTCTCAAAATATGTGATTTTTGTTGCTGTTATTTTCAGAAATAACAGGAATAATGATTTTCTAATTTCTCGGAAAAAGGAAAAAATTAAATAGAGTAGATAAAGTAAAAATAAAAATGATTAAAATTTCGAAACCTGAATCCTGTTACTCTATGATATCATAGAACGAAAAAAAAGATTGAAAATAACAGACAATATTTTTAAACTAAAGTCTGTCGTGAAGTTTATTCACCGAACTTGAATCTTCTAACGCATTTATGCACAATTAACTAATAAAAAAGGTAATATTGAAGTTTTAATCATAATTGTGATTTGGGGCGGAATGAGCCGGGTTCATGGGGTGAGATGAGACGCTCTTGGCATACTTGTCATAACCTCATTATGGAGCTGGCAGAAAAGTTTTTGTTCGCAAGATTTGAGTGGAATTTTCTAAAATATATAAAAACATTTAAAGGAGAGTTGCAATAGTGAAAACTTACGAAAGAAAAACTGACATTCGTGCCTAGAAGAGTCTATGACAGGTATTGTAAAATCTGTTGTATAAAGAAATTCTAGCGTCAGGGCACCTGCAATTGAATTCGTTTATAAATTTTGTTTTTTGAGTTGTTTTTTTCTGCATATTCAGAACGAAATTTTTATTTATATTGACAATGAGAAGTTGCAGAAGGCTTCTAAAATTTATATTTAACATCATTTATTTAAATTTTTCAGAAAAATCCCCATTTTCATCCAGGGCAAAATTATGGTTTTTAGGTGTGAATTTTAGAAAAACAGTTTAGCAATTATTTAAAAAAATTTTTATAAATATGTTATAAATTAAAAATTGAAAAAAGATGTTAATTGAACTTGAAATTAGAAAAGATATAATAATACAGGGTGTTTTTTCAAACTTGAGACAACGAAATATCTCAAAAAATACGCATCCTACGGAAAAAATGTCTGAAATAAAAACTTTTTATTTTCGAGGGGGAAAAAAGATTTGCTAAAATTTACCCCACCCCCACCCCCAAAGGAGTCAGGGGTTGGCGTAACTTTGTAATTAATCGCAATCCCAATTTTTTATCACAGATTCAGATTCTCCTTTACGAAATACGTAAGTTTTATTCGGAAAATTTGTTTCGATTCGCGATAGATGGCGCTGCAATTGCGAAAAATGACATTTTTGACACTACTTTTAGCTCTACCCAGGAATAACGACGCGGACGTAGTAGTTGTCTATTCCCTTCGGGGTGCTTAATTTCGGTATATCCCCTTGCCTCTCACCATCCATCGGGGTGCTTGATTTCGGTGAGTCCCCTTGCCTCTCACCACAGGGATGCTTGATTTCGATTAATGATTTTACAATAAGTGCTCAAAATGGTGTCCTCGCACTTCGATGCACTTGTTAATCCGAGCTTTGAAAGATTCCACACAACTGCGAATTGTGTCTGGTGATATTTGTGCACAAGCAGACCTGATTCGTTAGATCATGTTATCACGAGTTGTGGGCACTTCTTGATACACGCGATTCTTGAGATAACCCCACAAATAGAAATCCGGCGCCGTAAGATCTGGCGATCTGGCAGGCCAATTTACTGGACCTCCTCTACCGATCCATCGTCCATTGAATTCGCGATTGAGTACTTCCCTCGCGATTGCCGCATAATGTGCTGGACAACCGTCATGTTGAAACCACATGTTATGTCGCACTTCCAAGCTTAGGTCTTCCAGCAATATTAGAAGTTGATTTTCTAAAAAGTTACGATATTTTTCACCGTTCAAATTTCCATCAATAAAATACGGACCGATAAGTTGATCTCCAATTATTCCACACCAAACGTTCACGGACCATGAACGCTGATGCTCAACTTCACGCAACCAATGTGGATTTTCTACACTCCAATAATGCATGTTGTGCCGATTAACGTTACCATGGTTTGTGAAACACGAATCGTCTGTGAAGAGTACTAGAAAAAAAAAATTCGAGTTTCCTTGCATCTGCTGAACCGCCCATTGACAAAATGTCACTCGGTTCTGAAAATCATTGCCATGAAGTTCTTGATGCAGTGAAATATGATACGGATGATAATTATTACGTTTTAATACCTTCCAAACACTGGATAGAGACATTCCGGAATCGCGGCTTAGTTGTCGAGTACTAACATGAGGGTCATGAGTGACTGCAGCTAAAATTGCAATTTCATTATCAACTCCAGTAACTGTTACTTGACGCTTCCTTTTTTCGGTTGTACACTTCCGTAAGTGATGAAGTTTCGGACAACCCGGTAAAAAGAAGCACGTGGAGGAACACTTTCTGGAAAGCGTTGAGCATAAAGTATGAGAGCATCATTGATATTCCTGCCACTTTCTCCATAACTTAGAATCATTTCAAGCTTCTGTTGCTGAGATAGAATTTCCATTGTAAAAGTAATGAAGTAAGGTAATGAGGAAATACAACGACACCCAAACCAACTCAAACGAACGTGACCAACAACAATAACCCAAACGAAAGCAGCCAACACAACCAAATCAAATGAACACAATCAACCTTCCTAATGAATAAACGTTAAGCACGGACAGACGCGGTTATCGCTCGGCCGGAATGACGTCGAGGATTGTAAACAGTGGAGACTCGATGATATGTAATGTCTACATCCAAAATCGACTGTCGTGAACCAACTGCATTCGGGAATGGTTTCCGACAGTTTTATCACTTTTACTGTCCCGTTGCCAAAAGTTCAAGCACCCAGATGGATGGTGAGAGGCAAGGGGATTCACGGAAATTAAGCTCCCCGAAGGGAATAGACAACTACTACGTCCGCGTCGTTATTCCTGGGTAGAGCTAAAAGTAGTGTCAACAATTTCATTTTTCGCAATTGCAGCGCCATCTATCGCGAATCGAAACAAATTTTCCGAATAAAACTTACGTATTTCGTAAAGGAGAATCTGAATCTGTGATAAAAAATTGGGATTGCCATTAATTACAAAGTTACCCCCACCCCTGCCTCCTGTGGGGGTGGGGGTGGGGGTTGGGTAAATTTTAGCAAATCTTTTTTCCCCCTCGAAAATAAAAAGTTTTTACCCCAGACATTTTTTCCGTAGGATGCGTATTTTTTTAGATATTTCGTTGTCTCAAGTTAAAAAAAAACACCCGTATAATTGGTACGAATAATCATATTGTTCAATTGTTAAAATAATTATATTTTGTCGTGTACGAAAAACACGAAAAATAATCTTCTATTGACAAAATCTAAGAAATAGTTGAGGTGTCTCATCTCGCCCCAGAACGTGGGGTGAGATGAGACATGTGCAAAAGTTATAATCTTCATATTTTTATTGCAATTACTATTTTTGGAACACTTCGTCTTCCATGAAATTGATACATGAAGGTTCATAGATTGTATATAACCACTTACATGTTTAAAAACTGCTATATATTTCAAATATTTCACTGCAAATTATAACCATGCTCATCATGCCCCGGCCTCCCCTATTATAAAAATATTATACATTTTTCTAATAATATAATAATTAAACTATTTGGTAGAGAATGAAACCCTTTGATGAAAGTTTTTTTTTTAATTTGATTCTCTGTATTTTGCAAATTCAGAAGTTTCCAATTACAACTCTTCAAAATGGATCAGTGTTGTCAAAAATTTTCATTCGAATAATTTAAAATTAATAACCGTTAAACTGCACAATTTTATACTTCAATTTTTATAAATTGAACAGTTCAAAAATGTCTGGTTTAATTATTTATGCATCAAAATTTGTCTTTGCTTCGAAAAATCTTTGAATAGGTTTGTTTATAGTTGTAATGTTCCGTCGTTATGAGATTTTCTGCGATTGAAAATAATACAATTCATCTACATCGCCAATTTCTAAAACCTATTTTATATTTTTCTAGTATTTAAAGGAAAGCTTGAAGTCACATGGTTTCTCAATTTGAGTGTGTTGATAAGCTCCTTATCGCTTAAGAAAGACAGTGTGCGAGCAGCAGTGAATCGCGACAGATCGTTGTCCGACCATTTCGGGTCAGTAATATGATTGACTTTGAAAAGACATTGAACTTAAGATCTTATAAAAAGCCTAAAAATACAAGTGAGTGATCTGTGTTTTTTTTAAATGGTCTTAGTCTGCCAAGTTTTTGAAAAGTTGAATGAAACTTGTAATTCTAATTAACTCTCCCGATTCTTCTCTGACTATTCCTGATCTGGCAAAATTATTTATTTTACAAGTGTCAACTTTAAACATGCTCCTTTGCGCCAGACTTAGGATCGTGAAAAAACTATTAAAAGTGTAAAATTAGTGCAGAAAAGACCAAAAGTGAGAAACTCCGTTAGGTGAAGGCACACGAGCAGGCTGGAAAATATGAAGGCTTGACATCACAGAGCAAGGATCTAAGCTGGTAACAACATCTTCGCATGTACGAAAAGGCAGTCGTCCTTCCCCAAATAGTCTGTGCTTTCTTGCGATGTTATTCTTCACTGGCTCGGTCTTTCTTTATTCTTCACCTGAAGGAAGAAATTACAAGTTCGCCAACTGACAACTTTTTTTTTTATTTAATGCTTTAATAATTCAATACGTATCCTTGTCTAATTTAACAAGGTTACACTATTTGAGATTGTCTTTAAAAGGTGGAGCTGAAAGGTTATTAAAACATGTTTCGATAACTGATGCTAATTTTATCTCTACTTGGAAGTCGCTAAAGACTAGATTTGACAACAAGAGAGCTTTAATCTCAACTCATTTACAATCCTTTATTACTCTTCCCAATGTGTCGAATAATATCCTGGAAGACTGAAAAAACTTACGCGATAAAACAAATGAGTCACTGGTGGCTTCTCAAAAATCTGAAACGCTTAACAGATCATTGGAGTGAATTACTTGTTTTTATAATGGTTAAAAAATTTGATATTAGTACTGTCAATGAATGTGAGATGCATATTGGTTCTAGTACTGATTATCCCACTTATCAGAAACTTGATTTGTTTTTGGGAACTCGCATATGTTTTTTGGAGGCCATTAAAGCTTCAAAAGCTGGCACGAGTTCTCATGAAAAGAATAGAGCTTCAAAACAATCAGGAGTTAGGAGTTACAATGCAACTTCTAGCTCAAAGTGTCTCCTTTGTAAGGAGAATCACTCTCTTTATTTAAATGCAACCAATTCAAAGTTCTATCTGTGTACAAGTGTTGGAAAGTTGCTACAAATAATCATTGCTGTTATAATTGTCTCACGCCTGGACATCGACCTCATAATTGTGCTAGCAAATTCAAATGTAACCAGTGCGGTAGGAGACATGATTCCTTATTGCATTCCGACGATTATAATTCAAATCTCACGTTACCACCTTCTCACTCTGCATCGGTTACTTCTCAATTGGCAGTTTCATGTTCTCTCGCGTCACAATCAAATGTGCCCGGAAATTCCATTCTGGGGGTGGGGGTGAATCATGTTTCGGTTAAAGAAGCGGTAGACGACTAAGTTTCGTTTTGTTTTCTGCATAACCATCGTAAATTATCGCGCTCAACCTGACTCGCTACCCCTGTTATTTTCTTCCAAGCTGAGAATGGAAGAAGTCACAGATTTAGAGTTTCGTTCGACCAAGTATCAGAATGTTGTTTCATTTCCGAGAGAGCAATAAAAATGTTAATTCCACGCTACAAAAAGGTTAAAGCAGTAGTCTATGGGGTTGGAGGAGTCAATATTGGTTCTTGAAGAGAGTTAACGGAATTTAATTTAATTTCAACAGAAAAAAAACTCTCCTAAAGTCCACATCATGTACTTCTCGCATTAAAGCTAACGTGGGGAATGAAGATCAATCAAAAGAGTTAGGGTTAGCGGATCCAAATCCGTTTAGCTCCTATCAAGTTGATTTGATTTAAGGAGCCGATAAATATGGCTCATGTTTATTACCTGGTGTCCAACAGGGTATATTGGGTTCTCTTACCGCGCGAAGTACCGTTTTTGGTTACATCTTATCTGGGCCGGTTTCAGCCACAAATCAAATGGAAATTAACATTTCAGTTACAGCACATCAGGCTATCATAGCAGAAGTCTTGCATGAAGATTTAAGCCTGATACGCTTACCTTTTAAAAACGGTCCTCCCATCAAAATTGGGGCATCCCTGGAGAGAGCTAAGATCGTTTTGAATAAAGTACTTCGTCGTTTATCGGAGAAATCGGAATTATCCTCACAATACTTAAGTTTCTTATCAGAATATGAAAGCCTTGGACATATGGAAGTTCTTGAAGGAAAGGAATTGGATAGTTTTTCACAAACTGTGTAGTTGCCTCACCACCCTATCTTAACAGAATTAGTTCTACTATAAAGTTGAGGGTTGTTTTCAACGCTTCCAGTTTAACTTTCAATAATTCTTCCTCGAATTCTCATCGTCACATCGGCCCAAAGATTCTGAATGGTTTGGTTTCAATTATTATGAATTGGAGATCGCATCGCTTCGTTTATATGGCTGACATTGGAAAAATGTTTAGACAAATTCTAGTTGACCCTCGGGATTGCGACTATCAAGGAATTCTCTGGATTTCTCCTGATAAAAGGATCGTCGCCTATAGATTTTTAAGCGTTACATACGGTACTACATGTGCTCCTTATTTGGCTAACAAAGTGATTAAGCAGTTATCTCATGACGAGGGAAATAAATTGCCCTTAGCCCAAACTATATCAGAAAATACTATTTACGTCAACGATGTATTGTTTGGTGCGGATAGTCAGATAGAGGCTAAACAGGCGCGAGCACAAATAACACTCGTATTAGAAGCTGACAGTTTCCATTTGCGAAAATGGGCGACAAATGACCCCGAACTATTAGAAGATTTCCGAACGGGAAAACATGAACGTGCTATCGAATTTCCGTTAGCGGAGGATGCCCAGCTGAAGGTTCTAGGCTTATTTTGGGATCCTGACTCTGATTCATTTCTTTTTAAAGTAACTTCTTCGTTAGTCGAAAATCCAACAGAACTGATTGTCCTTTCATTGATAGCTAAGTTTTATGACTCTATGGGTTGAATAAGTCCAAACATTTTAATGCAAGAACTTTGCTTACGCAAACTCGACTCGGACGACACACTACCTGATGATCTTAAAATTCAGTGGTTAAATTATCATGATTCGCTGGAAAAATTAGAATCAGTTAAAGTTCCGAGATGTACACGGCAGTTACAAACAAATTCTGAATTCGAGTTTGGAGTTATGTGGGGCTGCTTTGCTATCTAAGACTCTGAAATTCTTCATAGAAACTATGTCGATGGATAAAATACCAGTTTGCTGCCACACCGATTCTGTAACAGTTTTGGCTTGGCTAGGAAAACATCCTTCCAATTGGCCTGCGTTTGTCGCCAATAGAGTTTCCCTAATTCATGAGCTGGTACCTCGCGCTAAATGGCGATACATTTCTGCTAAAGATAATCCGGCTGACTGCGCTACTTGGGGACTCACACCCAAAAAATTTCTAAGCCATTCCTTATGGTCGCAAGGCCCACCTTGGTTAGCTTTGCATTCCTTAAAATGGCCTGATTATCGCCACGCAGCCCCCTCGCAATCAAATTTAGAACAGCGGGCACTGAAGAGTCATCACGTTTTGAGTGTGATCAAAAGTCCGTTCGACTTGATGTTTAAATTCTCCTCTTGGCCAAAATTGCTTCGCGTAACAGCCTATTGTAAGAGGTTTATTGATGCCTTTGTCTTCAAGCACGCGAAATTTACTAAGCCTAAACCTCAATTTTCAAGCATTACTCTCAATGCGTTTGAAATCTAACAAGCTGTTATATTTTGGATCAAATTTTTCCAAGCAAATTCCTTTTCTCTTGAGATTGAACAAAGGTTGCTTCGAGTGCACACGTGAGAGAGCGGCTCTGTCTTAAAAACTTATGGGGTATTTACCTGAATTTCGAGTCACCCCAAATCGTCCATTCACACATTCTGGTGTGGACGGTGCAGGACCATTTAATGTTCGCTTTGCTCCCGGTCGTGGCAGAAAAAGTTACAAAACTTACGGATCGCTGTTCGTTTGTTGTTGTACGAGAGCTGTCCATTTAGAACTTGTTTCTGATTATTCGTCTGCCGCTGTTTTCGCAGCCTTTCAACGATTTTCTTCAAGGCGAGGAAGCCCTGTACACTTGTACATCTTCTAATCTCAGACTGCATACTAATTTGCATAATGAGTTCGCAATTCAAGATACTTCTTGGCATTTCATACATCCTTCCGCTCCTCATTTTGGGGGTTTCTGGGAGGCTGGAGTTAAGAGTTTCAAACACCATATGAAACGAATTGTAGGTGCTCATACTCTTACCTACGGAGAGTTTTATACGCTTCTTACTCGATTTGACACCTGGACATTTTCTGATTGGAGGCTCTTTGACCAGCGTTCCAGAACCCTTATTGGAATTTACTTCGGAAAATCGTTTAAGTCGATGGCAGTTAGTATACAAAATTTCAGAGATTTACTGGAGAAGATGGGCTGTTGATTATTTACAGTCTTTACAAAAACGCTACAGATGGTTCAACAAAGAGCTAAATCTTGTGATCGGTGATATCTTTCTTGTGAAGCATGATTCGTTACCGCCCTCTAGATGGTCATTAGGTCGAATAATTGAATGCTGCAAGGGAAAGGATGATGTTGTACGTTCTGTTCGAGTAAAAACTGCCAGTTCCCACTACAAACGTCCGATTACTCAGATTTGTCTCTTACCTGTCAGAGCGAATGAAAGAAGCGAAATCTCAAATTTTGTTATTTATTAGACTTAAAAGAAACTATTCTGTAAACTTAGTGGATTATGGCGGGCGGCTAGGAATATTGAATCCTAGTTATATTTATACTATTTGTTCACGGTGACGGCATTTATATTGTTGACAAATAATCGATTAAGCACTTATCGTTTTTTTTCTCTTTTTTTCGTGCAGTTACCACTCACGAGGCGGGCGGTATGTTTAAAGTTGTAATGTGTCGTCGTTTTGAGATATTCTGCGATTGAAAATAAT
Organism: Andricus curvator; assembly: GCA_932195095.1. Taxonomy (NCBI): domain Eukaryota; kingdom Metazoa; phylum Arthropoda; class Insecta; order Hymenoptera; family Cynipidae; genus Andricus; species Andricus curvator. The sequence goes on from CAKNYM010045325.1 coordinate 67,522, forward strand.
ACAATTTAACTACATCGCCAATCTCTAAAACCCATTTTATATTTCCTCAGTATATAAAGGAATGCTTGAAATCACGTGATTTCTCAATTTCAGTGTTTTGATGAGCGCCTTATCGCTTATGAAAGACAGTGTACGAGCATCAGTAAATCGCGACAGATCGGTTTCCGATCATTTCGGGTCAGTAATCTGTGTGTTTTTTTGAAATCGTCTTAGTCTGCCAAGTTTTCGAAAAATGGAATAAAACTTGTAATTCTAATTAACTTTCACGATTCTTCTCTTTCTATTCCTGATCTGGCAAAATTATTTATTTTACAAGTGTAGACTTCAAACAAGGGTGAAGGCACCATTTGCCGAGGATGCAAACGTCGTCGATGATCGCCAGATATTTTTGATGATAAATAGTGAATGATAATCAATATTGGAATAAAACCAATATTATGATAATGTTGGTATTCTAAACTACAAAAATTCAAAGAGAAAATTTAATTCGAATTTGATATCTGTAATAGAGTCCCTCACGGAAATTTGCCATTTTCCTAATATATTATAGTTAAACAAAAATTTTTAAACAGCAAATTCAGTTACTTCGTGATTCATTCTTTACATCTAAATGTTACTACAATGATTGGAAAGAATCAACCGTTTTTTTCAGTGAGTAGATTATTTGATAACAGCGGCTTCAGTACTTATTTAAATGAAGCATCGAATAATTAGGGACAATTTTTTGCAAAGCACTACTTTTTGAGGACTCGGCTGGAAAAATAATGCCTTCGATATCTTCGTTTATGAACCAACTGTCGATTAATAATTGCGAGAGTGCGTTTCAGATTACTTCACAATTAAACTTCTTTAGTATATCTAACGATTTCCATATTTTGAATATATATTAATTCAGGGATTTTGTGAGCTTGTGAATTAAAGAATTAGTTACTATTTCAATCGGACTTTTACATTTGCTCAACTACCAAGAATTGTTAACTGCAGGAGTTCCTTTTTTTCTTAACTTTGAAATCTGTAAATTCTTCAATCTTGAACGGATTTAGAACCGTACTGAAAAATGAATGGTTGTCAATCTTTGAGTACTTAGAACAGACATTTCGATTTCAAACACTCTTATTTTTTTTACAACTTAAGTCTTAAGAACCGCATTTCAAAATTTTAAAAATAAGAAATGTACGCGAAAACAAAAACCAAATGTGTTTTAAATAAAATATTTTAGAATTACACATTATAAACTGAATGATGTAATAATTGAAGAAGCCACCAATTCGGACTTGAAATTTAAAAAAAATTAATATCGTACTTATTTTAAATTAGTACATAGTTTCTAAAAAAAAGAGAAAACATAGAAAAATAATTTTGAATTGCTTTATATCATGTCATATGAAATTTGTGACAAATCAAGTGATTGATTGATCAGACGAAGAGCAGGTGTTATTAAGATTTTATGTATAAAATTTGAAACTGCTCAACACTAATGTATGAATTTAAAATTCGAGCAGATAAATTTTGAACGATTTACTTTAAATTGTTTGAGTAAAAAAAATTAACTTTTCAGTTATATGATTCAGTACCCATATATAATGTGACAGGGTAATTTTTTTGTCGCCCGTCACTTAAAACTGTCTTGCTCCAAAAATTAGTGAATTTTTGAGAACTAACTCGTGTAAGACGCTAGAGCAAGTGTCAGCACTTCAGAACACCACCAGGAAACACTCACGGTCTTAAAATTAATCTTTTTTTTCTCCTTCAATATTTTCATACCTTTCCCGGAGCCAAATCCGTCAACGGAAGACATTCAACCAAGGGAGAGACAAACGATAACTAAAATACACGAAGTTAGATTTGAATTTGAGAAACTTGTCCCGCCTGTATCTAACTAGAGGCCGCCATCATCCGGACGACAGCGAACATCGTATGACAGAGTCGCAAGCAGGCACGGAGCTCCGTGTCTTCGACGAGAGAGTAAAGTCTCTTTGTGTAAATCTCTCTCATCGGAATGCTACTCAACGGGTGTATTTAGGCATTTACCATTTTTATGTATAATTTGAGTCGGCCACCAGTGCTCCGAAGGTCCAGAACTAGTAATTATAACTACGAACCGGGGTGCATTTCTAAAAATATACGAGTCTGTGAACTCGATTTGCCTGCGATACCTGTAAACGTGATCCCGACCACAGCGCTGATTGGCTGGCAACCATCGATTTGAAAATTTTGAAAACCTGGTTCTTCCGCTTCCATATTAACCTGTCACTCTTTTTCTGTCGTTTTAACACGCAAAATGTCGATCTCCGAAGACGAGATTTCGGATAAGATCCTACCGGCATTTTCTATTGGGACTTCGCGAATTTATTTTGTAAGGTGCGGTCTCATTACCTCCAAATTCCAAAGTTTAAGGCCAAACGAGCCTTCATTCAAGTGTTAAAATTGTGGGTAATTTTAGTACAAGGGCGTACTCTCAAGATAAGCCGGAGAATTACCCCGTCATAAAATGGCGCCCAAATAGTAACCATACTTACCTATAAAAGATCACAGGTCAATTTGGAGGTGAGGAGAGACCTAGGTCAAAGTCTCAAACGGATGACTGAACAGAAGTCAATGTAGAGTTGCAAACTTTTCACACGAAAATTTGAAAATGGTGAAAGGTGTGTAAAATTTACGAACATTCGTACATTTAGCGGAAAATTTCGGAGTAACCGATGAATAGTATACTTTTCCGATATTTTCGGCAAATGCATGAAGTAACAAGCCCAAAATGAATAAATTTCAAAATTTTGCATATTTTGTGAAAAATCTCGGAAAAACAAGAATCAAGTAGTAAATTTTCCGACATTTTCAACAATTAGGCGGATAAATAAATCCAAAAAGAAAAATTGGAAGTTTTAGATATCTAAATTGGATATTTTATGAATAATAATTTTTTTCTTGAAATCAACGAATTCTTTTGGAATAAACAATTATTATTGGATATTTACCAAACAAAATAACCCGATAAGACAATTTCGGAAGACGCTAAAACAAATTATGCACCTTCCGATATTTTCACAACATAATAAGAAAGTGGTCTTGACCATCCCGAAATGTCCCGTGGCTGCTATGATCGTCCTTGAAAACTTTCTCATTTCGCGACCACATGACAACATACAACTTTGCCAAAACATTGTCATCCTTTTATAAATCGCCTTGATTATTTCGTGTGTACTTTTCTTTCAGCAATCGAATTAGCACGATAGAAATATTTTGAAGCAGTTCATAAAGTAAGAGAGACCAGGATACACCGGGTGACTTTATTGCAAATAAATTAAAAATTGTTTTCCATCAGAAGCAAAGGACCTAAAACTTACAATTCTTTTTTTATTCTGAATTAACATGAAAAGTAGTTGTTTTGAATTTATGATAGAAAATTTTAATTTGCTTTTTTTTCAAATTAAGATACAGGAAATAAATTTAAAAATTAATTTTTTAGAAAAAATAAAATTTAACAAAAATAACCGAGTGTTTCCAGTCTCTCTATACGCTTTGGAATAATCGAGCTGAATCAACAACAAATCTATCTAGTTTTTTTTGACCTGTCGAAAAGTCAATAACAAGACTTTACAAATTTTTTTAATTCTCGGTTCCGAACAATTACCTCATCGCGCAATGGCAAGAAGTACGCGCTACCGGTAATTAAGGAAAAAAATAGGCAACTACGACTTCACATTTTTAATTTTCCCAGAAATCACGTGAAAAATAACAGAATAAAAAAAAAAATAATAATTTCTGGAATCTCGTCCCTCAAAATTAGGATCTGATCTCGCACTCGGAACATAGAAAATCAAAAATGGCGTTTTTAAAAGTGGCAGAAACGGTGAATACATACACAAGGTTAGGGCATTTAATAAGATAATTAGATATCTCGGAAATAGCAGAAGCCCTGCAACTCCTAGAACTGAGTACAGAAGGCACGCGTAAAGAAAAAAACTCGAGATTGCGTAAAGGATATAAGCTCCTTAAAGGGTGGTCGTCACGTGATAGATCGAACCACCTACTCTTGAAGCCTCTAACCTGTCATTCAATTATGCAAATTTTTTCGGTATTCCGTCACCGTTCACAATACGTGACCGACAGAACCCTCCGATACAATCCCAAAAACCGGACATTGGATATAAGTTCCTGGACCTACCGAATAAAGGCTTAGCCAATATCGGCCAAGGAGCGCGCACTGCGTTGGAACTACCGACGATTAACGAAGATTTAAACCCTTTTCCAGCAGATCGCGACTCAGAAGAAACAAGCCGACGAAAGGTTTCCTTAGGTGCAAGGTGCAACACCAAAGAAACCAATTTATAGGCAAAGGATGAGCCAACCGATACGGATCTGAATAATGAATAATGAAGGAAAGAAGCTCATTTCTAAACAAAACCAATTACCCGCGAGGAAGTAGCGCAGGCTTTAACATAGAAAAATTATTTTTAGTTGGAAAATAGTGTCCGATGGTAGCAATAAACTTAGTCCCGAAAGCTTCCTGGACGAAATAGAAGACCGTAGGAAGTTGACCTAAGTAACGGACGATGAACTCCTTACAGCAATGAAGGTATTGTTGGACGGGATAGCGGAAAAGTTGTTCAGAAACCACGCAATGAAATCCATGAAATCCCAGTGGTCGAGCAACTCGACTGGGTTCACAGAGGATTGCGAGCAGAATATCATAAAGTTATCCGTCGGTCATAATTTTGTTCTTTTTGAGAATTGTCTCGATTAAGGAGAATTTGGGAGAAAGAATGGAATGTATACATGAAAGAATATAAACCCCCACCTCCTCCCGAAAGCTCATTCCTACAAGAATTGGTTTACCGACCGAAATCAGACAGCAAGTCGTCCAAAAAAGAACCACTCAGCCGCCGTAAAAGAAGCTGAAAAGAAATAGCAGCCCTGGCGACCGCCGAATCAAGTAAGTCCAACAATAATAAGCCAAAACCTAAACAAAAGACCGGAAACGTGAAGGGCACCGGTAACACTTCTTCTGAGAACACTAGTCCTACTACCCCTACTTGGGACCCGAATAAAATGATTTGCCGTGATTGCAGCTTAAAGGGCCATTTCCGAAAGGGTTGCGCCACTCCGTTAAAACGTATATGCTTTAAATACAAAACAGAGGACAAAACCTTTAAGGACTACCCTCGGTGTTCAGGAAATGGGGCAACGGAGTAGTGAACAAGGTCCCGACTACTCTCAAGACAACAGAGACCGTTTATACAAATTCGGAAGCCGTCTCTGACCGAAATAGAAAGACCAAAAATAACTCAATTGAATCCACAGAATTTGAGGGCCTTTATATTCCGAAAACCGACCCTAACACCTACGCGTGGCTTTTAGGGAAGAAGGGAGAAAATCTTAAAACTCAAGCACCCATCATAACTGCGGCGCAGACCCGAGCGGACCAACCAGAACAAATTAAACGTACGGTAGACTCATTTTTCGGAAAAGCGAACACGAAACAGGCGACAATAGACACGGAGAGCTTTAACGGGGTGTAAATGCCGCCGGATCTCGAAATGTCGAACCTTCTAGAATAACAAAGTATCGGTTCGGTAGACGTAATTGAGGGCAGTGAGGGTTCCTTAGACCTAGGGCCAAACAAAATAGTGATAAAAGCTCAGGTCCATAGAGATCTCGAATTAGAGATCACCAATCACGTAGTCCAAATTAGACCGAAAACACTCAACCCCATAGCCGACAACTTAGGGAAAATTAGGGCTCTAGAGGAAAGTGTATCAGAAGCAGAGTTGATTAGCGGTATAGTGGAGAAGTCAGAAGTAGCCAACAGAATCCATGTAAGGCTTTCTATAGATTCAGTCCCATTATACGCGCTGATTTATAACGGGTCCTCGCGCGTTGGAATACGAAAGTCAGCTTAAGACAAGTTAGTGAAAGCTTCCGGTTGACAATTACATTGCAATAAGAAATCTCGCATGATTATGGCAAACGGTTTGGCCGTCATGATTATCGGAAAGGCCCACCTACCTATAACTGGAATCTGGAGTCTGGAAGGTCTATGCTAAATCGCCTGAAATATTTATGCTGGATACCGACGGGAGACATTATCCCCTAAAACAGTGGCTCGTAGAAAAGGAGGGCTGTAGTGGGGTGGCTGTCATACAAGAGGGGGAGGAGGTGACGTTAAAAGAACTTTTGGAAATAAAGTTGCCTCCGAAGTCGCAGGGCCCTCTAGGGGCGACCCACCTCATTACTCACTCTATTGACGTACAGGGTCACGCTCCTATAAAGGAGAGGTATCGGATAGTGTCCCCTCAAGTCCAGGAGAAAATGTATGAAGAGGTGGACAGGTTATTCGTTGAAGGAATTATTGCGGAATCATACAGCGAGTGGTCAGCACCGATAGTAATGGCTCCTGAAGCTGGGAAAGTATATTTCGAAGCTAGATTTTAGTGCCGCGTTTAATCAAATCCCTTTAGAAAAGAAGAGCCAATCTTACACAGCGGTTACTGTTCCGGGTAGGGGACTATTTGAGTTCAAAAGAATGCCATTTGGGCTCACGGGGCCTCTGCAACCTTTTAGCTACTCATAGATAGGGTTATAACATCTGACATGGGGCTTAATTTCTTTAGCTACTTAGACGATATTAGAGTGGTGACAGAGACTTTCGGCATACACCTATATTGGTTAGGAAGAGTTGTCGATTAGGGGACTGAAGCAGGGTTGACGATAAATCCGGATAACAGCGAATTTTGCTGCTCAAAAGTAAAATATCTCGGATTCGTCGTCAATAAGGACGGCCTCAAAGTAGGTCCTGACAATATTGATCCGATAGTTTCCTACCCGGCCCCCAAAACGGTCAAACCATTACGAAGATTCCTAGGAATGGTCTCCTGGTATCGTCGGTTCATACTGGAATTTGCGACGATAGCAGAAACTGCTATGCGGTTATTCCGGACAAATGTGAAGTGACATTAGGGCGATGAACAGTATGAGGCGTTTGAATATTTGAAACGCACCTTAACTAAAACACCAATATTGGCCTATCCGATATTTAAAGACGTTGTCGAGAACCCCTTTAATCTGCAGATCGATGCAAGTGCTTCCGGACTCGGCGTAGTTTTGACCCAGATACAGGGAGACGAGGAACGGTAGGACTCTGACAGCCGTAGAGAGGAATTATACCGTTACCGAGCGGTAGTGCCTCGCGGTCGTGTGGGGAATTCGGAAGTTTAGGGAGTACCTCGAAAGGTTCAATTTCAAGGTCATAACGGACCATAGCTGTCTCCGTTGGCTCAACAATCTGCGGAACCCTACGGGAAGACTCGCTCGCGTTCTTTATTTATTTGTATTTATTCAAGAAAAGTCCCTAGGGCTAAATAGCCCTCTAAGGAACAGGATAATACAGGGTCATTACAAATTTCTGCAAGCAATGATCGGCAGAATACTTAATTAATCTTATAATCTAATCTGTAAACTAAATAACGTAAATAAATAGAGTCGACCTCAGAATACGTATCAATTAGGTATGAGATTAATGCGTAGTAATTAACATTAGGTGATTAATTAGTAGCTCTTGTGCATGTCCAGGTAGAAATAAAGAGCGAAAAGCTGTGTGTAAAAGAAATACTTTGCAAAAGTTAATGAAAGCACAAGGAAATTCGAAGATGAAATCTTCAAGAACTAAATATGAGAGTTTACCGGTGAGTAATTTCAAGAGTTGGATTAGGAGTTTCATACAAATATTTGAAAAAGAGATTCTTGAAATGATACAGCGAAGGTGCATTTCTAATATCGTATGGTACTTTATTTCATAACCGGGCACCCCTTACTATAAATGATCTTTGAAGCTGACACGTTCTGTGAAAAGGAATCTTAAGAATTTTATGTCTTTTACGAAGCTTAAACTGTGCTGGAAGGTCTCTGTCTACAAATTGGAATAGGTTGAATAGATACTCAGGAGCTTTTTTCTGAAAAAGAATGAAGAGAAAATTACCCATAAAGAATTGCCTTCTCTTGGCAACATTAAGCAGACCAGCCTTCAGTTTGTATGGAGTTATGTGTTCGCATTTAGGTAAATTGTAGATCAAATAGACACAGGCATTTAACGCACGCTCAAGCTTTAAATTTAAATCGTCTGTCAAATCCTCATATACTAAACAACCGTAGTCAAAATGGGGCAAGATTAAACTCTTAACCGAAAGTATCCGAGTAGAGGTATGTAAAGAGTCCTTATTCCTATAAAGTTGCTGTACCTGTTGTTGTACCTGTTCCTTCCAGGACAAGGTACGGTTATGGAAATATCCCAGATCTTTAACCACTTTCGAAAAGGTATAGTAAGATTCTCGATATGAAGGTGTGGAAATAATGCCAGTGTTTCAAGCGACGGAGATGAAGTAGGTCCAACAACAATTGCGTGAAAAAATTGAAGAGGAGGGGTGCCAGAATGGAGCCCTGAAGAACCCCACTCTTGACTTCCCACCAGTCAGAAAGCTCACCACTATTATTAATAATTCTGTGAGACCGATTATTAAAATGGGATTTTTGCAACACCCACCTCAAAAGTTGACCTTTTCATGCTTCTAAATTGTGCCTAAAGGACCTTATTTGAGCAGACTGTGTCCGAACAATTTTCGCGGATGTGCAGTTTGAAGATGGCTTACACTACCCGATTCGTGTAGTGTTTCTAGGTGGATATTTACTACCAATATGGGCACATTACACCCACGACGGGCCAACAGCACGCAGTATTCCTGACGGTCACCCATGCAAGTACTAACCGCGCCCAACAATGCTTAACTTCAGTGATCTTACGAGAACTGGTGTTTTCAGCGTGGTATCGCCGTTGGCGATAGACACTGGCATAGGTAACTTTAAACACTGGTGTTGGTATCTTCTTGAAATAAATTTAGATTTAACTTGAACAAATCTTTTAATGATTGAAGTTTTGTTTTTAGGGTTTCGTAGACCCCCCCCCCCCCCCCGGGCAAAAGAGCATAAACGCCAACATTTTTTTTAAATAATTTTTTTTCCAAACCCATTTTTTTCAACAAATTTTTTTGTTTCAAACTTTTTTTTCAACATTTTTTTTCAAACATTTTTTTTCACAACATTTTTTTTCAGACATTTTTTTCACAAAATTTTCTTTCAAACATTTTTTTGAACACAATTTTTCTTTCAGAAAACTTTTTTTCAAACATTTCAAAATAAATTTTTTTTTTTCAAAAAAATTTCAAATTATCAATTCAATTTTACAAAATTTCGTTATTGCGGATGAAAGACTAAGAGAACTAGTTGTAGATACAAGAGTCATGAGGGGATCCGAATGCAATACTGATCATTATCTTTTAATCTCTAAAATAAACTTAGGCCGGGGATGGAAAAGAAAGAGAACAGAAAAAACGAAACAAACTCGAATAAAGATTGAAAATTTACAGAAACCGGAAGTGCGAATAGAGTTTCAAAATAAGTTAAGCGAACGCATAGATAGGGCAACTTGGGAAGCGCTTACGAGCATTAAAGATATAGAGGGCGCGTGGGCTTTATTACGGGATATCATTGTTAAAACTGCAATTGAAGTGTGTGGTACGGCAGTGGTAGGAAGAAAGTCTGGTGATGCATGGTGGAATGATGAAATTCAAGCAGCCCAGCGAGAAAAGAAAAAAGCGCACAAGAGAACATTAAACATGACAGGTCTTAGCGATGAGGAGAGAAATAGACTCAAAAATGATTACAAAGACAAAAAGAGGAAAATGAAACGACTAGTCAAGGAGAGTAAAGAAAAAATCAGAACAGAAGAAGAGAACAAAATACAAAACGGCTTTGGAGGAATAATGAAACTACTATATAAACAGTTGAAGGAAAGTAAAAGTACAGAGTTTGCTAGCATGAGAAACAGCAAAGGTGAAATGCTATATGATATAGACGGGATAGTAGACGCTTTAAAAGACTCTTTTAAAGAACTATTAGGAGGTGAAGATATAGGACAACAAAACTGCGACATAGAACATAATGCATTAGAAAACCCAATTGAAAAAGTCTGTGTCACTGAGGTCCGAGACATAATTAAGAACTTAAAAAACGGTAAGGCTGCTGGCATAGACAGTATTAGTGCTGAAATGCTCAAATACGGTGGCGAGTACATACCTCACAGGTTGTGCGAATTAATAAATTTATGTATCGAGACGGGGAAAGTCCCAGACGATTGGAAAAAAGCGATTATCGTACCAATATACAAAAGAAAGGGAGATAAAAACAACTGCAGTAATTACAGAGGTATCAGCCTACTAAGTACCGTAAGTAAAATATACTCAAAAATACTTATTCGTAGGGTAATGGAAATCACAGAAGAAAAAATATGGGAAGTCCAAAGTGGATTTATGCCAGGAAGATCATGTACAGATCAGATATTTAGCCTAAGACAGATCACAGAAAAAAGCTTGAGAGTAGGAAAGAAAGTTTTCTGTGCATTTATTGACCTAGAAAAAGCATTTGACACGGTAAATAGAAGTAAACTTTGGGAAGTTCTTAAAGAATACGGAGTAAATGGAGGGCTCCTGCAAGCAATAAAAACAATATATACAGGTAGTAAAGCGAGCGTAAGGGTAAACGGGAAACTGAGTGACTGGTTCGATATTACGCAAGGCGTGAAACAAGGATGCGTTATGTCCTCGTGGCTATTTATCATATTCATGGATAAGTGTCTATGAACTGCACTCTTCGACGAAGAAGGTGTAGATCTCCAAACAGTTAAGGTACGTGGGTTAGCTTTCGCAGATGACAAGATTGTTATGGCAGAATCAGTCGACGACTTGCAAAGAATGTTGAATAAACTTCATACAAGCATGAAGGACATGGGACTCAAAATTAACGTAAATAAAACAAAAATCATGGTGTTTGAGGGAAAGAGTGAGAAAACAATGTGCAACATTGTCCTAAATGATGAGAGATTAGAACAAGTTGACAAGTACGTATATCTAGGTAGTCTATTCACTAGCGACGGAAAAATAGATGGGGAGTTAGATAGGCGCATAAATAAGGGTAAACAGGTTATCGGTAGAGCAGGGTCCATCCTAACAAATAAAAACATATCAAAAAAAGCTAAAATGGCCATACACAATTCTATATTCGTACCGACTGTACTATACGGTAGCGAGACATGGACCTGTCAAGAAAAGGACAGGAGTAAAATTAACGCGATCGGCATGAAACCTCTGCGCATAATATGCGGGAAAACACTAATGGACAAAGTCCGAAACGAGACAATCCTCAAAGAATGTGGTGCAAAAGAGACAATAGTTGACACATGGGAAAGAAATCAGTTAAGATGGTTCGGACATCTTGAAAGAATGAAAGATGAACGACTGACCAAACAAGTGTATAAAGGTAAAGTAAATGGCAGAATGCCCAGAGGTAGACCGCCAAAAGAATGGTTAGAATCTGTAAATGAGACATTAATCCGTAGAGACATAAGAAGCCATAGGAACACAAGAGCTTGCATGAAAAAATGCATGGACGTGAAGGAAGCTAGAGTAGTATGCCAGGACAGAAAAGTGTGGCGACAAATAGTTTGTAAACAGAGTGACAGTAGAATGAATGACGCCTGAAACAAAGATCTTGGATACTAATGGGCCCAAGTGGAGAACCATACATAACAATTCTGTGAGGCTCTTCACTTGGGGTGATCGCTAGAGAGATTGATCAGCAACCTGGGTCGGAGCAGTGTTGCGGAGTAAACGTGTCATTTAAATAAATAACACGAGAATTCCAGATCAATCTAAAATATATATACCTAACACTTATATACCTATCCACCTCATACCTATATTCCTACCTACCTTATACCTATATACCCATATACACACTACTATTCCCCAACCGAGCAAGTCACGCCTACCCCGAAAGGGAAATGGCTTAATGGTATAATAATAATAATAATAATAGAAAAAATACTTAAAAATTAATTTCTTTCAATTTTAATTTCAAATTATATATATTGAAATAAAAAGTTTCGACGAAAGAAAATGTAATTTGTTATGAGTGATTAACTTCGAAAAGGGAAAATATATTTATTGCAAGAAAATTATTTTCAAAACTTGTATAGTGACAAATTTTATATAATTCATGCCTGAAATTTTTATTTTAATTTCAGATTATACAGAATTTTATTATTGGCGAATTTGAGGGTTAATTCATTTATAAAATTAAATTCGTAGCCTTTTTGTTGTTCACATGATAGTTCTACATCACCTCTGGCGTCCAAAGTAAAAAGATACATACGTGACTTTGTGGTTTAGGGTTATCTCTTAAACCAAACAATAGAAAAGACGACTCAAGCGAGAATGTCACTTATACGGAAATGTGAAAAACCTTTGAATTTCGAAGTATTGGAAAACGTTTGAATCTCTATAACAGATCAAGTTACAGTAAAAGCTTAAAGTTTTTTTTACTGATTCTCATCAGAATCCGCCGCCAAATACAGAAAAGTCCAGATTTGATGTACTTCGCACTGAAATTAACAGATTGTGTTTAAGTGAAAGCCATTTAGTTTTTACCAAGTCCTATCAAAATCTGTAGCTGGACACAAAAATATCAATATTTGACCGGCTTTGGACACAAGATACCAAAAATTTGTGCGGAACTGTGAACAAGCGTTGATTTTTGACATTTGGGAAAAAGTGAGCATCGCTTTATCTTTTAGAGTACCAGTAAAAGTCCAAAGCTGTTCATCAAGTGTTATCTGAATCCATCGAAGCATACAGAAATATAATGATTTTTCCTACTTCGCCCTTAAATCAAGTTTCAGTAAAAACTTTAGGCTTTTTAAAGATTCTCATTATGATCCGTCACCGAGTACAGATATATCATTATTTAAATATTTTCAGTAATGAATTGCAAAAATTTAACGGGTTTTGGAAAAAGTTTGGATGCATAGAACAGATCGAGTTTAAGTAAATGCATAATGTTCTTCACCAAATTAAAACAAAATCTGTATCTGGACCCAAAAATATCAATATTTGACCGGCTTAGGACAAAAAGTACACAAAATTTTACGGAAGTGTGACAAATCGTTGCTTTAACTTAAATGTTTGGGAAAAAACGTGCATCTCGATAATATTTTACATATATTACAGTGAAAGCCTAAAGCTATTCATCGAGTCTCATTAAAATTCGCAGCCTGATACAGAAATACATAAATGAAAGTGAAATAAGTGAAAGCCTAAAGCTTTTCATCAATTCTCATCAGAATTCGTAGGCAAATACAAAAATATAAAGGTTTGACTAACGACAGCCACGAATTGCAAAAAATGTTACGGAAATGGGACAAATCTTTGAATTTAGAAGTTTTGAGAAACGTCTGAAACTCTATATCACATCAAGTTACAATCAACGCTTTAAGTTTTTTACTAATTCGCATCAGGATCCGATACCAGATATAAAAAATTCATATTTGATGTACTTCACCCCGAAATTCGTAAAATATTTACGAAAACGCAAATAATCGTCGATTTCAGATGTTTTGGAAAAGTTTGACCGCCTCTAGCAGATCGTGTTCAAGTGCAAGTCTATGGCGTTTTGCCAAGTCTAATCAAATTCTGTAGAAGAACACAAAAGTATCAATATTTAACGGGCATTAGACACAAAGTGATATACAAGTGATAGACGTATCGTCTACTATGTCGCAGTTGTGCTGCACCATATCTTCACCTCTCAATAATTTCTTGTAATGGTCCCTATAACCGTCTTTCACTCCGTCCGTATCACATAACGTTTCACCTTCTCTATTCCTAATTTCGACTAACTCTCTACTACTACTTTCTTTCTTCTTGTCATTGCGCAATTACCAAAAACTTACGTATTTTTACTTTTGTCTTCTTGTTCCTATCAAGATAGGGACAAGAGACTTTCTTAGATACGCTAGTTTCTTTTCATTACTACCTACGCAGATTCTATAATTCCACCAAGCATCCCCAGTCATTCTTCCTACAACCGCAGTGCCACACACAACATTCAAACTCCTAAGAATGATCTCCTGGAATATTGTACATGTGCTCTCTATATCTTTATTGTGTATTGGCGTCACCCAAATTGTTCTATCTCGCCGTTATTTTATCTTATCTGTAAGTTCTATTCGCTTTTCTGGTTTCTGTGAATTCTTTATCTCGATTCTCGTCTGTTTCGCCTTTTTAGTTCTCTTTCTTCCGAGGGGCATGGAAATCCTTTTAGGATTCACTAGTAGTCGTTAGTAGTCTGGTAGTAGTCGCAGCTATATTTCGGATATGCTCACCAAGATGTGGGCAATAGACTTTGACAGACTTTGAGGTCTGCAAAGAAGTCTGTTATCTGACACCCTGATTACTCAGTGCATAGCCCCTAGCTTTCTTCTCTATCCTTTGCCCTTGTATCTCTTACTAACTCCCTAATTCTCTCATCTGAAATGACAAAGTCAATCATACTGTTTCCATAGCCGCTGAACCCGTTGTACAAGTGAATCATTATATGCCTAAACCAAGTATTTGTAATAAACAAGCCCCTTTCTAAGCATAGAGTAAGTCGGGGAGAGATGGAACGGTGGGAAACTTGGAACACCTTCTCCCCCTCCTTAACCATTTGCCCAATAGTGACGGCGGTCAATGTAAATATGTCCCTCGACACGTAAACGAAAACTTGTGTCGAATGATTTTGCTACAGCGACTCCCCAAAAAGTTATTCTACGTCATAATTTGAGAATCGCGTTTTGAAGGCCGGAAAATTCTGTGCACTCGATTGCGTGGCCAGTTTTGACAAGTGATGATTACTTCTTCGTGTTGATATCCTTTATCGCTGATTATTGAGGCCTCATAAAAGGTACGTACATCGACAGTGACTTCTTTCGGTCGCGTATGTAGGTACTACATACTGATCAATTGCTCCCTGCTTATCAGGAGAGATGAAACATTTTTTTCAGCGAGATATGAGACAGATTGTTTGATGTTTTGAATTTAAGTTTTCTGTCCTTGCGTGTTATAAATTTTCATAAATTGCTGACAATTATTCAAGAATGATTAAAACTACAAAAAAAGTGAAAAATTTTATTGTATTGACTGCTTTCGAAAAGAGAAGAAAAAGAAGTAAATGACTGCAACTACTCGTATCGCTGGTTTTGTAACTGAATTCTGTTCACGAGATTTTTTCCCTGTTCGCACATTTTCTGGTTCACGAGACGTAATAAACGCAAAAAAAACTTTTTTCTATATTATATCGGAGTGTTAACTGAGTGTTCCATCTCACCCCGAATTTTTGGGTTTCGTTTTTGTTTCTGGTATGTACTATGAAAATTTAAATTAAATAGAAAATCCATATCGCGGTTATGAGGTAAAGGGTTTAGATGAGAGAAAATTGCATACACAATTTGCAAATATGTGAGCGAGGAAATATGGGAGACGAGCAATGAAAAGTGTTCCATCTCTCCTCGAGTTACCCTAATCTAACCAATCTGTCCCCATTACGATTTGTTTTTTGATCTTCAAAATTACCTAGCACCCTTCCCGTACCCACGCGTTTGATTACAACTAATCCATTCATATCTCCTAGTAGAATAATTCTTTCCCCATGATCGCAAGTGCCTATAGTATCATTTTTATGATAGCCGCACAAAATGAGCAAGATCTTCAGCTTGCGAATTTACCGTAATATCTGTCTTTTCGAGCGGCGTAAGCGGAACTGCATATGCCTGTATG